>CAKNWW010142656.1:2496-18960 GCA_932074435.1 Andricus kollari | reverse complement strand
ATTAACTGGAAATGTACTCTAATTCTCTTCAATTAACTTGAATATTCTTAAATTTGTTTGAATTCTCCTTTACTTACTAGAATTTACTTAAGTCTCCTTTTGCATGCATCGAAATTCGCATAAATTATCGTGTATTTAAAATTTACTTGCATTTACTTGAATTTTCAAAAATTCGCTTGATTAGTTCAAGTTAAATCTAAATTTATTTCAAGAAGATACCAACGCCAGTGTTTAAAGTTACCTATGCCAGTGTCTAAAGTACCTCATCTCTAAAGTGCGCATGCGCAGTTTTTTCACCAGAGCCTAAAGTAAGCTATCTTCAAACTGCGCATGCGCGAAAATTGTTTCACACAGAGTCTGGTCAAATGAGGTCCTTTAGACACCATTTAGAAGCATGAAAACGTCAACTTTTGAGGTGGGTGTTGCAAAAAGGTATTTTGCAGGTGCATCTTTACGATCCTAGAAGCGTTCGGTAGTGAAGCCAGAAATTTTCAAACATTCAAATCTCACAACCTCATTAGAAACTTAGAAACTACCGCGATTTTATCACTAGTATATGAAACAATAAGTGTCAAAAACGACCAAATTAGGCCGTCCGTAGAAGAACAAACAGCCTTGGATCTAGTTTCATTAATACCGTTGCGTAATTAAATATGGCGTCGTTTCCGCTTCAGAAGACGTCAGAGCGGAAAGTCGAACTCGTTAATTAACTTTAAAGAGCCGAAACGGCCTTCCGCGCCTTTCAGAACTCTACACAAGGAAAATTTTAATAACAGTAAGCCACGCTGACGCTTTTCATTTTTTTTTGTTTTTCATCCCTTCTTTATAATTAATCCTTTGATTAGGGTAGATTTATTGCCAATACGGGGTATTCTTGGTGAATGGGAGGGTAATGGAACTTATGAGGCTGCATTATTATCTTTTAATGGGTTTTGAAACTCGTAACAAAATCATTTTGATAGATGGTTTCATAATGGAGAATATAATTAAATCATCCTTGAGAGAGGTGAAAAAGAAAATTTAAAAAAGCATTGTAATACTTTCTTATTTTTATCTTTTCGATTTGAATTTTTTTGTTTGCTTATTAATTCCGAGATAACCCAACAACTATAATACTTCTA
The DNA here is from genome assembly GCA_932074435.1 of Andricus kollari. Classification (NCBI taxonomy): domain Eukaryota; kingdom Metazoa; phylum Arthropoda; class Insecta; order Hymenoptera; family Cynipidae; genus Andricus; species Andricus kollari. The sequence goes on along the minus strand of CAKNWW010142656.1, from coordinate 17,839 downwards.
ATTATAATTGATGTTAGTTTCTGTTTTCTCTACATGGTTTTGTATCAATGTTCTAAATATTGATTTTTATTCTTAGCCGTGAACAATAAATATTTAGAATATTGATATAAGACCATGTGTACAGAAATAAACTAACTAATTATAATTACTTATAAAAATTTGACCAACACTTTAACGCCACAAACAAATTAAAGCTTTTAACTCAAAAGGAACACAAACTTAAAGTATTTAAATTTGGATTATTGATAGAATGCTATAAATTTTCTTTTTTTAGGATGCAACCAATTTTTTTCCATTTAAATTAGTAGATACGCATTCTGTGCTATAATTCAGGATTCCTGTTACCTGCTTATCAACTCACGTTGATATTAAAAACCAATATAAAGTAATTCAAATTAGCAAAACATTTTTTCACTAATTGGAATTAGAGGATATTTTTTCACAATCGTACATAATTTCATATTTTTTAGATTTTTCTTGTTTTATTGAGTTTAGCTTTTTGTTTTGATATAAAATTGGTTTTTAAGTAGATTGCAGGGTTTCTGAGGAAGGAGAGTTGTATTAGCGCGTGCTCAAGAGGATTTTGCAAGCTTACTGATTTCCTATACATTTTATATAAGACACTAGAAGATCCCTACCTTTCCTCTTCCCTGAACCTAGATTCTAAAACTGCTAACTGCAAGCATTTTCTCACATCTTCTCTCTCGTTATGCTTTGCATTTTGTCGCATCGTTGCGCATAGAAGGATTTTCCCACGAAGTGCATTGTTTTTAATTTCAGTGACATTCCGAAAGAATCTTCGGTAAAATTTGTACCTTAACAAATTAACATCCAAGCATATCATTTTTTTTTGATCAATTGGAATCAAAGAAATGTTTTTTTCTTTTCAAATCAGATTCAAAAGCTTTCAAATTGGTTGTAGAAGTTTGGTGGCTTTCAATTTTGGAAATTTTATTTTAATAGATGCTGACGTTTCCAAAATGAAAGATTCTGTCTCGGAGCGTCTACATTGGAACGTTCTATCTGTAAGCGTGTAAATAGAAAGGATCTATCTCAGAGGGGGCTAGTGCTCCATACAATTTCTCTGGCAATTTCCAAGCTTCCAGATTTTGCCACCGTGATAGAACTTTTTCATTCGGACTCTGGAAATAGAACCTTTAAATATATTCATGTACCGAGATAGAGTCTTGTAATTGGACAAGTCGATATAATAACATGAATAATTGTTTTTCAGCAGAATTTGAACATTTTAAATTCTCTTTCTTGCTCCATATAAGATTTAAACTGAATACTTTCACATACGAAGTGAAATATAAACCAACTACAAAAGCATTGAGCCGAGTTTATAGCATATCTGATGCCATTCACTTGTCTCGGATTTATCACTCCTAATTCTAGATTTTATATCTGGATTCCGAGCAAACGTTACGAGCTACAGCCTATCTTCAAGAAATATAATAAGAAAACGTCTGCGTCAATAAACCAGACAAATAATAGAATGTAAAAAGTACGCAGTATTTGACTTTTATATAGTAGTAAGTTTTCTCCGATTCATGGGATTCGATCATCATCGCTCCAGCAGTATTACATCAGTGAAAGTGTAATCTTCCCCGTTGAAAAACTGCAATAATATAAATGGTGAAGCAATCAGTGAATCGCAGAAAAAGGAATAAAATATATATTTTCGAGGCAAATTGCTAGACTGGGCGCCACCGGCGTAATCTATTCAATTTCGAAACCATCAGACAAGTCGCACTTGATTTATTGTCGAATGATGAGAGTGTAGGTGGAGATAGGAGACCATTTGTTTCTTTATTGTGTTCTTTAATTCAGGATATTTTTACGCAGAGGGTTCAAATTGAATTCTTATCTCTAAACGTGATTAGTTTTTTTGTTCCTAAAGCGTGGCAATTTAGGATGTTCCAGTGTCCCAAATTCAATTCGAACTCATCAAGACTTAGAAATGTTACAAACTGTTGTGGCTTAAAATTAATAGCTTTTAAATGTTGACCGTTATTTCAAGTTGGAAAACTACTATTTTTATTAAATGCCTTGCAATGTGAAAGCTTTTAAGCTTATACATATATAATGTTTATATTTGTAATTAAAAAAATAATACTTTAAAAGTCGAATGCTTTGAAATTTATAATATAATAAAGCTTCTCAATTAAGACAACTTTATATTACAGTGTTCCTGCTCTGGAACTGAATACTATACTAATTAAATGATTTTAAAAACTTTCAATTTTGTTTCTATAAATTCGCCTGATCAATTTTGGAAAATTTTCTGGAACTCTGGCGCTATAGGGGCCATTCATTAATTACGTAAGGGCGATTTGGACCATTTGTGACTCTCCTCCACGTAAGGATACATTTCTTGACCCCCCCCCCCCCCTTCTTACGTAATATTTAACTTAAAATTTTTCTAAATAGCTTTGAATAGTTACATATCATTAGAAAAACTAAAACAAGCGATTTTTAAAATTGTAAAATGGGTAGTTTGAGTAGAATTAATGTAGCTACTGTGATCGTTCGAACTGTAACAATAATTGACGTAGTAAGATATTACGTAAGAATCCTCCCCCTCCCCCCAGGTAAGGTCATGTAGAGATTAAAAAAATCCTCCCCCTCGGAACCCTTACGTAATTAATGAATGGCCCCATACTGCATCTTGCCAGAACTCATAGAACATATTAATTTTCCGAAAGAGGGAAGGGAGTTGGGAGCATGATGTTTGCCCTTAATTTGGAAAAATGGAGGTTTAGATCCTTAAAACGTCAAAGCATTTGGCGTGCTGAATGAAATCATATATCATAGGATCATATTCTTTGAGAAATTCTTACTTTATCCCAGATTTACAATAAAAAATTGACATTTCCCATCAATCGATTGGGTTTAAATTTGAAGGTCGTTTTTAGGGGAACCTCAATATTATTTCAGAAAATTAATGTGACTTATATTACTTATCACGATTCACAACCTATAATTAAACTTCTATCACCGTCACTGGTTCACAGACTCTCAGGTTCTCAAATTTCCCAAAATACAAAAAAAAATGAAATCTTAATTTGAATTAGGTCTCATCTATCCTGAATCTGCATCTCCAAGCCTGACGTGACCAGGAAAAGCCTTGAAGACTCGACCTTGAATCTTGACCTTGATTTTTGAGCCTGGTCTAATAAGACCAGGATGTAGAAGGAGAATGCTCAGAGGATGGTGTACGATGGCTTTAATGAGGCCTATAGATGCTGAGATTCCTGAGGGAAGATGCATAAACACACTAATCAGCTGCGAGGTTCCGGCGGAAGTAGCCGGGGTCCCGTTAGGAGATGGAACAGCTTTCATGGAGGCGGGGGTGGTGTTTACGGGGACGGTGTTTGTCTCGGAAACGGAACTTTGCTTTCTGGGGGTGGAACTAGAATCCCCCAGGAACCCATCAGGGCCGTGCCCAAAGCGGTACAAGCCCTGAGAAGCGAGAGCGTCGACCGAGGTCATCGGGTCCAACCTCCACCGCCTCCAGCATTTCCACGAAGACGTTTCTCCGTATGGTGAGTTTCCAGGGTATCGTTGACTTATAGTCTTATACCAAGTTACCAAGTTACTAACTTACCTCGAAGCGAGGAAGTCGTCGCTTTTCCACTTTTTTGTCGTCTAGGTTCTATGGGAGCGATATAGTTGCCATTTACTGTAATTCATGACTGCTTCCAGTACAGTTTCTTTTCCAGGAAGCAGAAAGTCGGTAGTACCGGAGATGATTTTTAAGTGGTGCTTTCATTGGCGGAAGAAATTTATTTGGCTTGATTATCAATTTTAACGCTTTTGGATAACCGAACAATTACCGTATAAATTATATTACATACTAGTGTTCAAGGAAACTCAATAGAATAATTTGTCAGATCCCCCAAGGAGAGGCATTTCTTATCATATTTAAAAAAATTATATTAAAAATCTTTTAGATGGGAAAATCGACGAAATGCACATTGCTATTCGCTTCTATAGAATTGAAAAGATACAAATGTTTACGCTTGCAAAAGAAAGCCTATTCGTTCTTAAAACATCAGACACTTGTTTTGCTCGAAATAACTTTTTGATACATTCTTCAATATGAGGGTGTAAAATGTTGGACTAAATCATTTTTAATCTCAAAGAAAAAAATTAGAACAGATAAATATTATTGTTCGAATTGTCTGGAGATATTTTTTATTTAAACAAATGATGTAAATATAAAATGTTATCAGCTTTTGACGAACTTTTTTTAGTGTTAAAAAATGTGTGTAAGAGTATATTCCCATCTTTTCTACTTGAAATAATTATATCGAGAACAAGAAAGAAGAAAACATAAATTTATAATTAAATCGATAAACCAAGTTTTGAATGAAAACGAAATAAAATTGAAAATTATTAAGAGTCATTTGGTAGCAATTTTTCTGAGGAACAATTTTACTTTCTCAACTTTTTTTTCACATCTCGTTTCGTTTTCGCGAAAAAACTGGGGTTTTCAAAGTTTTGAAATTAAAAATGGATTTTTTTTTTAAAAACCGCTCTGGCGAAGATATTGGTCTTTCCTCGAAAAATATAGTTATAAGACGTTCCAGAGACTAAATCAAGAGAAACATTCTTCGTTTTCGCACCTTTGGATTGAAATCATTTCAACGGGACCGTGCTACACAATTAAGTCCTACTGAGATTTTTTAATAATATTTATAATATTTATGTGTAATATTTTATAATGCAAAAAATAATTGTTGTGTCAAGAGTTTTGCGGTGCAGAATTTATTTATGTAGAGTTCTTAAAAATAATATGATAACAAATTATTAAATTAGCTTGTGCAGAGTATTCGCGTATAGAATTTAATCGTAGAATTAGGTTGCAGAATTAGCTGTGTAGAGTTTTGCTGTGTAGAATTCATTTGTACAGAATCGCTACCGCCCCAGAATAAACAATTTATTTCTTGTCTGTAGAAGTGAGTAAGTGAATAATTTTGCTCTAATATTTGAGAATGGTTTCGTTATAGGAAGACAGATCGATCAGGCATCTTAGGAGTACGATCGTCTTCTGGTAAGGTGCGCTAGAGTACACATAGAGTAGAGTTAACCTGATTGTTAGAAACCACGCGAGCTTTCGCATTCACTTACTGAAATTATCCGACCCATTTTGCAGGGTAGTTCACTCAGTATGATGAAATATTTCGTGATACCATTAGTCCATTACTCGGCATTTACTTCCGTCTTTACTAAAATCGATGGATAGACATAAGTTTAAGTTCTAGTTGTAGCTGTAGCTATAGTTGTACTTATATTGAAAAGTAATGATCAAGTTATGATTATGAGAGCTTTTAATTGTAAGAGAAATTACCACAGGCAAAAGAAAATGAATGAACATGATTGTCAGTTCGACTCTTCAGAAAGGGCACTTAGGAGACATAGTAATTACCACAAAAAAAGAGAAGAAAAAAATATGGGTACAAAAACAGACTGAATAGATGGAGTATTAAATACTAGTCTCTTCGGAATATAATTATTATGAGAGGTGATGAATGACATGGATGTGCGTTTTTCGATAAATTGGTTATTACGAGATTATGGAGAGACGAGAAATTTAGTTTTTAAAGAAGGGTGGGATTTCTTTTACTAGACGAGAGTCTATGAATTTTAAATTTGATGGAAGTTGTTGAGGTCACTGTTTATAAAGATGAAAGTTTCAACATGGAAAGTTTTATAGAAGAAATCTTTCAAAGTATGCGAATTTTAAATTAAACGCGGTCCAATTCCACCCTCGCCATTTCCAACCCCTAAAAATCATCACTATCACCCAAAAAACCACCTTCGCCGTTGACAACACCTCAAAATCATCGCTATCATGCAAAATTATGATTAATTTCTAATTGAACTATCGCTCTTGAATTTGGGGACATAAACCCCACAGAAGAGGGCATTTTGGGTGTAGTTGTCTCTAGTGGAATTGCAATGGTCGATTCGTTTCTATTGGAAAGGGGCTTTTATGAAATCGACTGGGAGCGTCTACAGTTCCACACAAGCAGGATATTTTGATGGGCAAATCGAGGAGTGGTTTGGCCCCGTGCAACTTGCATACCTATATTTATAAGCCACAGAGCCACGGAGCGATAGAGAACATCTGTCTGTTCAATCGAGTCAAATCGATCGTAAACAATGGGATTGTCACAGGGGTGCCAACCACGCGCGGAATGCGTGACAATGTGCGTATATAGTCGACGACGACATACCGCTTGCTCAAAGCTCGTGTTTGCATACAACATATACACTCGTGGGATTCATTCGTTCAACGGCCACTCACCCCAAAAATCGTTTATCATGCCGAGCGACCTGCAATCCTCAGGATTAATGCAGACACGCGATTTCAGGGTCGCAAAGACGACCTTTCAAGAAATTCGGTATGGTGCATTACTCTTTCAAGATTTGATTTCGTTTTTCTATAGTTGGGGGTTGGAAAAAATTAGCTGAATGTCTAATTCGGCAACTTTTAATTGGGCGGTTTCCTTTATAAGTTGTTCAGTATTTGGACAGTGTTAGAGAAATCACTTTTCAATGAGGATACGTTATTGTAAAAATAATATTTTCTAAGCAAAAAAAAGCACAAACTAACAGAAGAATTTTCAAATAAAATCATTATGCAATTGCAATAGCATATAACCAAAGATCGAGAGGTTAACCTCTTGAAATTCTGATTTAAACCTTAATGGGTGGTGATTCTCGACTTGCCCAAGAACTCGAAAGTTAAGCACAGACGGGTGTGGTTAGCGCTCGGATGGGTGACCGATCGTGATTCTCGCTTATTCGTTTTTTTGCTGAGTTTAACTACTGATGAAAAGAAGGTTTGACGCCGAGGATGGATGTGGGGCTTGATTCTATCGAATGTCTACATCCAAACTTGTCTGTCGGTTACTGGCTGTGCTCAGGACTTTTAATTTTCTGTAGTTTTCCACTTCTCTGACAAAATTGAGTACATCAAGCAATAACCTGCAGGCTTATTGAGAGTGGGATATTCAGTGTAATTGGGAAAAAGCGTGTTTAGTCGAAGGGTTAATGTCTATCGATTTCCTGTGGAAGAGGGGGATTTAGATATATCAAAACCGAGGAGTTAATAAATCTTGAAGTCAGGTGTACACCTTCACTGAAGTCACTGGCGTGCAGTCACTTGAATCCACGTGCAGTCACTGAAATCACTTGAAGTAAATGTACACTCCATCGGCCGAGTTGTGAACCCCTCGAACGAAACCTACAAAGGTGTATATGGAAAAAATAAATCAATCAATTATTCTCTTAAACTGTCTATTTAATGTTTTTCGACGTCAAAGCTGCATTTTCTGCTCATATATTTAGTGTAATGTTAGATTTTCCAAGAAATCACATTGTTCTTTATTATCAAGATTGTCAGAAAGAATTATGATTGTATAGTGGTGGTATGATTGTATATTTTTGGTGCAGCCAAAGTGTTCTACTTGCGAATTTATAGAAAATCCAAAAGGATTTTCAAAAGGACTCACGGGTCCGGATGGTGAGGAGATCCATAATTTCATTATAAATATGCGTCTTACTTTCAGCTAAGAGAGATTTATTTTCTGTGTATGGATTTCAAAGAATGTAATGGATTTTAAGGGATTGTAAAGAATTTTATTTGATTTCCAAAGATTTAAAAGATTTGAGGAGATCAGAAAAAGCATGAAGAGAGAATGCGAATTGACAAAAAATGCAGATAGTGTCCGTAGTCAGTTTTGGTCCTCTTTCATTTGATTTTATTCGCAATTTTATAAGTCTCTTCTTTTTTGCGTCCTTTTTTAATAAAAAAGAACACACATTATCAACATCTGATAATGCTCTTTGATCCCAAATTTTTCAGTAAATAAAATGAATCTCTTCTTAATTAAAAAGAACCTGTCTTTTCTAGATTCGATTCACCAGAGATTCACCATCCTTCGTTAGCCCATAATCTTAATCTTATTATACAGGACACGAGACGCCTTGTCAGAGTCGATAATCTAGATCTCCTTGGAAATATCACGAGGCACCCCAAGTTCCCAAGTCTCTCCCCCAAGTGACATTTATTACCCTAAACGGGATTAGAAAATGTCTTGTCTGAGCCACGTCGAATTGAATTTCCTGCAAAGTCAAGGGCTAAAAGTCTCAACGCAACTTGGACTTCCACGCTTACGTGTGCGTAACACAACTTGTAACGCATCATGAAGTCTACATTCTGTATGGATAGACAAGTCTCAGAAAGAGACGGCAGGAATCACAGTACCTATAAGGTCAACAGCCTCTTTCTTCTTCACTCTTTTCTCCTTCGAGTAGCGTCCCTTCATTCAAAATCGACTTTCTCTCAAGAATGGGTAATCATCTATCCGAAGAATGAATGGAGATTCCAGGGAAGATAAATTCTTAGTATCTTGACTTTCTAAAAAGGGAAGGTTATCAAAAATCTTAAGGCCCCTGGAAATCGTTGGGAAATTCCAATTGTAAAACAGTGGCCAAACGGAGAATACATTGTATCTAGTATTTTTATGCATAATACATAGTACAAAAGGGTGGCCGTGGGCCAGGGAAAACCTGGACATCAGGGAAAAATCAGCACAGAAAAAACTAGGGTTACGAAACGTTTCAGATAATCGTTCAAGCAGGGTAATTATCAGCTGATTACACCAAACTGAGGTAAACTTTCCGTGATTACAGGCCTGTAACGTGATGCCTCTATCGAAGTCCGCCGGAGATATCTGCGATTTACCACGGAAAGTTAACCTCAGTTTGGTTGTAGAACCCACCTCGCGTTTACCCTGCTTGACCGATTATGTACCTGCAACGTTTCGTACCCCCTGTTTTTTTCTGTGAGGGATTTTGAAAAAAATCTTACAAAAGTCAGGTAATTTCTATAAAAGGGACTTCAAGTAACTGTCAAGGGCAATAAATTAATAATTATTTTATTCCGTTTATAAAAGATGTTATGTTCATATAAAATATATGAATATCCATGCCATGAGATGTGAAGCGGCCTCAAATAAAAATACAATTCTTTATTTTATTAATGTTTTGTCAATGAGTGAAGTAATCTGCTGGTACCGATAGACATATTTTAGATATAGATTTTACGGCTTAATATATCTATAGATTGCTGTTCCAAATTTCAAAATCTAAGATCATACATATAATCCATTTTCTCAGTGTGGTGTATTAATGTTCTTTATTTTATACTTTTGCTATCGAGACCTTGATTTTTGTAAGGATATATTTTTTATTATCTACAAAGAATGTCACCATTTCCATAACAGGAAACCTAGTTACTGAACTCAACTTTTCCCACCAACGAAACTTGATCTATATCGAGTGAATTAATTGATGAGAAAAAAATAATTTTATTGACCTTGGCTTGTCTCTTATCAATAACGGTATCGTTACAGTTATTTCTTCGAAACCTGATTAAAGAAATTGATAAATAATTTTGGATATTGAATAATAAATAAATCATGAGATCTTGTTTTAATTAAATACTTTTTTACGAGTTTGCGAAGAAAATATAGTTGGACTAGGCAAATCAATAATTTCAATTAAGTTATTAATTCCCAAATTTTATTGAACTTCTTGAATCATTGGCTATATGGGTGGCAGTACAAATATTGGTTAGGTTAATCCATATTGGTCTGGTTATCAATCCAGGAAATGGCTGATGACTCATGAGTTGCGTCTTGGGTTGGGAACCAATAATTGGAGTATCTGGTGATTTCATTAAACGAAATAATAGTTGGAATATTTTGGTTTCCTCTTTTAATATTTTGTGTCCTGTTTATTGTCCCTGGTATTTTCTTAATTAATCGTATTTTCATTAGGAGTAATTTCAAAAAAGGATAAAATATTTTATGGAATTTTAATGGATTTCCCAGGATTAGCAAGAAAGAAAAAATGTAAAGGGATTTCGAAAGATATCTCAAATAGCATCTTAACAGAATTTCTCGAAATTCATAGGATTTTAAAAATTTGACGGTATTAAAAAAAAATCCGAAATATTTTTTAATATTTCAAGTGAGTTACAGATTTCAAGGAATTCAAAAGATTCTATAAATAATTTAATTGCATAGGTGCATAGGATATCAACGTATTTCAGAGGAGTTTACAGATTTCATGGGATTTTAATGGATTTCAGCAGATTTTGAAAGATTTTGAAATAATTTGAAAGAATTTCAGCGGATTTATACTGAAGTGATTAGGCGCGCCGGAAATATTTGGTCTACCGAATTTCGGTGAACCTAGCCGCCCATTCCAATATTTGTTCTACGCTCACTTAGCCGTGGCCTTTTAAAATAATTTGAAGAAATTGAAAATATCTTTAAAGATTTCAAAAGATTTAACGAGTTTCAAAAAAGGATTAAAAATATTAGAAAATATTTTTAAATATTTTAAAGGATTTCAGAGGATTTCACAGTAATTGAAAACAATATATTAAGACATTTTATTAGATATGAAAGAATTTATTGCAATTACAATGATTTTTCAGGGATTTAAAAATATTTCAAAAGGTTTCGAGTGATTTCAAGAAAATTAAATGTTTTTCAAGTATTTAAACAAAATCTCGAAAAATTTCAAGCGATTTTCAGGATTTCCTGGAATTCCATAATAACTAAAAGTATTGCACGTGATTTAAAAATATTTCAGGTGATTTCAAAATGGTCTTATGTTTTGGTCCTCTGATAATTTACGTTATAAAAATCAGATACCAATTTCTATTGCTTCTTATTAAAAAAAAATGATTTCATATTTCATTTGGAATCCCAAATGGAATATCCGAAATAGATCTCAAATCCCAGATACTAAATCCCAAATAAAATATGAAATCATTTTATTTTAATAACAAGGAATGTAGACTGGGAAGTGATTAGATGATTAGTAGTGGTACAAATAGACATTTGAGTGTCTGTTGATGCGGATTAGTCCCCATTTTCCAGCTCACCCAAACCCTGTCAATAGTGGTACGATTATCCACATTTTCACTGGTGTGAATATCTGCGTCCATTTCATTTTACACTTATTTACACGGATTATAAAATATATATCTTTAAAGCAATTATTCAAAGCCACCTGCCTATTATTTTCCATGTTATGCAAAATCCATAAATTTTAAATTTACGTCGAGCCTGCTTGCCTGGTGCTTTGAATGTAGCTGACATTCGTTGAGAAATAAGGGAACTTTCTCCATGTTTGTGAGGAAATTTTGCACATGCGAAAGGCGAATTAAGCTTTCAGTTCTCGTGGGAGCGCCATTAACAGGATTTAGTCCTGGAAGCGAGAACTCGAACTCTAAACGACATTTACATCCTTCGCAGGAGTCACCCCTTCTATAATTTCACACCCGGGAGTTCTCCTGAGCTCGTTTGCAAAACTTCGACGCCAACTGAAAAGTTAATTAATATTGTAGAGACATAGAGTGTGCAATTCTCCCAAGAGCATCCTTAATCGTGACTACTTCAATACTTTATTTTATTAATTTTAAGAGACTTTCGAATGCTGTAAAAATGTGAAGCAGGTTTCATTCTGTCTGAACAGACACGATAAAAATGTTTTTTTTTGTATGCTTCCATTTATTCATATTCTGAACTCCTTAGTCTTGGTTATTAAATATTAAGATTTACGAGTAGGTACTTTATATGTATTAGGCACTCCATTCAAGTTTAGGAGTTCACAAATTTACAATTTTTAATCCCTTTTTCCCTCCGAATCAATTTTTATACTGTTTATGTTAAAATTAGTTCTTTCCTAAAATTTTTTCTGTATTTACAGTTTTGGAAAACGGACGGGTGGCAGTGCCAGAAGACCGAACGAATGCTTCGTTCTCGAGCCTTCCGAGATGATAGTGGTGAGTGCAAAAATTATTCAAAATTATCTCGACAATTTGATTTTTCCACAAAAAACTGTTGGTTACCTATGCCAGTATCTAAATTCTTCTTCTTTAAGAACAGCCAATGGGCCAGTATCTAAAGTACCTCATCTCGAAAGTGCGCATGCGCAGATTTTTCACAAGTCGTCAACTTTTGAGGTGGGTGTTGCAAAAAATATTTATTACTCTCGAATTTTGACTGATATTCAAGAAATGATTACGTGTGTACCTGGTATACAAGGATTCAAAGGTCACACCCCTCTCAACTGCTTAATCAAAAGGGTTAGACTTTATTTACGCACGTCAACCTTTTCAGGTTAATTTAACAATGAACAACTTTAAGAGCTTAGAGTTTTCTGACTCCTGTGAGCACCTTTCCCCTAATAAAATAGTTTTTTTCTCAAAAAATTGTATAAGGAACCTGCATTTTTTAAGGATGTTGCGGTACTTTGGGATTGATGAAGGTTGAAAAAAACAAATTTTTTCATATGAAACAAGTGGTTGAAAATTATTATTTGGCTTGATATAACTAAACTTAATAGTAATTGCAACAACCAAAATTTGAATTAAAAAGAAAAATGGGTAAAAAATGCCATCTGAAGGACTCGAACCCGGAATTTCGAGTTACAAACTCGGAGCGCTACAACCTGATCTAATCGGAAGTTGAAACTCTCGCATCGCTGTCTATCTATATAACTTACGTGAATTTTTTCAGAACCATTTTTATCGAGAATGGCTGAAAGCGCATCCTATTACTTTAGCATATTAAAAGTTTGGTAGTGACCTATTAATTACGCTATTTTTTTCGTCCTAACAATAATTTGAACAATTTCCATTACAAATAAAGGGTAGTGTTCCAAAAGGTCACTAGGGCCATTTAGACAATTTTTTAGGAGACAAAAAACGCTCTGAACAATCAAATTTTTAATGTCAAAAAAAAAATACTTGCCCTCACAATACATCAGTGCTGAATTAAGGCGTGAAAATTTTGATTGAAAAATACTGTTAGGTTCCGAGAAAATTGAGAGATTTTTTTTCGCTTGAAACGCAAATGTTCTCAACTTTAAACGCTGATTTAAATTCCAATTTTGACTTGAAAAAAAAATCTGTCTATTGAGTCGATATCTCTTAAATCAAAATCAAAACTTTTATTGGGAAAATGTAATTGAATTCTGAGAAAATGAAGGGATCACAATATGTACAATCACAATATGTATTAGAATTTATTTATTTTTTTGAGCCAATAATCTCATTTTCGCAAAAATGGCACTGGCGCCTTTTTATAACGCCACCCTTCAAATAATAAAATGTGTTTTTTTTACATTTTATTTGACACTAGTTTAAGTTTTATAAAATGAATATTTTGTTCACAGAATTTCGTAAGTTTATCTTTTTTTTAATTTATGGAGAATTTGGAGGAAATGAACCTTTAAATATTATGCAATTGAGCTAAAAACTGCCTTCATCATTTTTATGTAATATAATCCCACAAAATTGTGGGATGGAAGTACAATATTTCAAATGTTTAAAAATAAAAAACACCCATCATCCCACACTTATTTCAAAGACTTTATGACCATGGTCGTTTACCTTACCCGAATATTCATTCAAAGCCAAATCTTGAAGTTTATGGTTTCCGAGAAACTCGAAACTTCTGATGGAAATCTTTCCTCTTCAATTGCAATATTTTTGATCCCAAATTACTAATAGAAATTTAAAATACCCAGGGACGTATGTAGCAGAGTGAAAACAAGGTGGGCATAACTTGAGAGACTATCGATTAACTGTCTCGCCCATCGCGTCTCCAGTCTCCTCTGGACAGCATTGTTTTTCACTTTGATACCTCGATTGTACTATGTCGCACACACTACATGCGTAGGTGTTTTAATAATACGTAGCTGTAATGTGTAAATTTTCCACTTGGCACGGTGACTTCATTAAATTTATTAATATCCGGAAAATAGGTTCAAGCCTTTAAAATAGAGCCTAAAATATCCTGACACAATTCCACTACTGCTGCGGGAAATAATGTAAATATTTTGAATGATGAGGAAAGGTTAATTACTTGCTTCTAATTGAAAATCGATACAATGCCGTTATGTTTGCCATGAAATTGATTCAATATTTTCATGGCTCTACGTATTGTTTTTTAATACAGAATTTTAGATGGCTTAGATTCTATTTTTGTATGGAAAGTTGAAGTCATTTATAAGCACTAAAGTGAGGTTAATTATAATTGAAATATTTATTAATTTTATCCTGGGTATGCTTTAATGATCCGTCGAATTGACCAAAGTCACGTGAAATCAAATAAGGAAACTAATATTACTTCAATCTAATAGTGATTTGAGGTTACTAAGCTTCACATAAAGTAACTGGAAATCATTGGAAGTCACAGGCAGTTATGATTCCAAGTTTTAATTTCGGGACTTGCGACACGTGAATATTTTCTGAACATAAATATTTTAAAAATTCTGTATAATTTATTGGTTACTATTCAAAGTTACATTCGATCAAATGAGCATATACTTTCTAACAAAATTAGAAACAAATGTCAAATAAAATTAATACATTTTTGAATCGGATAATTTACTATCATGCTTCGAATTTGTAAATCTTTAATCTTTATACAATATATTTTTTAGAATTTGAATTCTTCCCAGTTCCCCATTCATCCAAATTTAGATGCCCTCGATTTTAAATAATAGACCAATAAGAGGATTTTAAATCTTACCAGAGGGGTTAACAACTCGTGAAGTGAGATGTACACCTTAGCTGAAGTCACTGGCGTGAAGTCACTGATATCATTTGAAGTCAATGTACACTCCATCGGTCGGGTTGTGAACCCCTCGATCTTACCTAATTATTTTCCAAAAAGAAATAATTTAATTTTAATTGTTTACGTTTGGATTCCCAATACCATGTAAATCAATTTAAAATACTACTGCTCTAAAAGTTAGAAAAAAAGAATTATATTATTTTTATTATATTATCAATTAAGCACATCTCTCAAGACATCCATTACAGAGAACATTTTTAATTTAAACGTGTTTGGAATTTTATAGAATCTAAAGTTGTCACCAGAAATTAAAAAAAAAATTAATTCTTTATTCATAATGTGTCCCCTAAGGGTTTACATGACCTCTGTTTCTCACAAGATCATCGAAAAACTTTATATTATCTTATGCTTACTCTTTACAAATATTTACAACTATTTACATCAATTCTTATATCTATATCCTTATACTTCTATATTAATATATAACGCAATTTCAATGACGAAGGAGTGAGCGAGCGAGTGAGAGCGAGCGCATCCGATCTTAATCTACTTATACTACTACATAATCACTATTTACAGCTCTTTACGAAAAATAAACGAAGAGTTTCTAAATTATTCTGTTTATGTAAAAAAATACCAGAAACGTTATTTTACTACATGCTTTA
>CAKNWW010142569.1:4662-15006 GCA_932074435.1 Andricus kollari | reverse complement strand
CATTATCTTCCACACAATATATTATTAAAGTAATGCATCAAATAATATTTGAGGATGATATGAAGCTATTGTTAAAATACTAAAGGTTTCAAAGTATTTTCAATCATAGAGGGAAGAATATTAAAAAAAGATATCTTGAAGAAGATAAAAAAATGTAATGTTAATCGTAAGAATCAGTGGTTTAAGAAATTTCCTTGGGAATAAAATATAAAATATTATCCACATGCAATACGGAAGTTTGAACATAAATTAATCAACATAAATTATAATATCCTTTGAGTTTAGAAAAAATTTTGGAAACGAATATTATAAAATATACAATTTATTCGAAGCCTTATCATTTATAACTGCAATGTTCTAACAGTTCTAATGTTCATCTAACAAAATTAAGAATAATACCAGTCTTTTTATGATCACATCTTGACCATTTATTTCATTCAGAGCCTAAAAGTACTAGTTATCTTTCCTTCATTCATCTGAAACATCAACCTTCCCGATTCTAATTTTGTCCAACAATTTCCGAGCTAAAAATGCAAACCCGGATGGTCCTCTAGATTCTAGAGACAAGAAAACATCAACCAAGAAAACTAAGCGAAGTTCGCATTGTGCGTTGCGCAGTTCCAGTAAGGAGAATCTCAGATGTAAAATCCGCGGTAAGAGAGCGAGGGACAAATTGAAGGAGGAAAAAAAGGTAAACTGGAGGCGTAGGAGGAGGAAGGAGATGAAGCCACATTACTCTTAGCTGGTATAAGAGGCATGGCACGTGGGAAAGGCGAAAACAGCCCCTTAGACCGCCATCTTTACCACCACCATTTCATCTTTTTAGTACGGGTAGGTAAGTAGCTGGCTGAGGCTTGGTAAATAGGTAAAGAGACCTGGCGCTCTCTCTACTTCCCTTCTCCATCATTCTCCAGTCTCCTGCCATCATCCATCATTTCTGCACCTTCAGGTTCGACGATTCGCTACCTTCTCTCTGGAGAAAGGGGATTTGAGAGAGGGAATGGTATTAAAGATGGATTCTGCTTGTCTAGAGATGTAATTGTCTTTTGAAAGAATTACTTCTTGTCCATAATTTGGGATTCATTTATCTGTAAACAAATTCTGCTATAAAGAATTTTTTTCTTTACTGTTGAACATATTTTTCTGAAGAAATATGTTTAGGATTATTGTAAGGCAGTTTCTTTGAAAATGAAGCGATTTAAGATATGTTTCCTAAGGAACAATTCAGGAAATATTCTTATGGAAAGATATAGATTTGTTGAAAAGTTAAAAGGTTCAACTCTCATTCTAAAGACCCATCGAAAGGAACTACATTTAGAGATATTTGAGGCACCCTTTAGAACAAACTTTGCTTGCGTTTTAAGGATGCAAATATTATTGTAACATTAAAATCTCTACCTACATGATATTGATCTGTATTTTATTCTTCTTCTATGACATCAAATCCTTTCTTTCATCATCTAGATCCGACAACTTAACGCTTATCAACAAGTTATTGGATAGCAGAATCAGTAATCGGTTAAACAAGATAGTTTTAGCACCATCTATTTTAGGTAGAAAAAAAATGATGAAGAAAGATTAAAGAAGATTCGGTCCATATAGAAGATGCAAGGTAGACGTAGAAGCAGACAGAAGGAGTCAGCACAGAATGTACAATCAGTGTGATTGTTTGACACCCCATAATCAACGTCCTTACCCCTTCCAGAGTGGTACCATCAGAGCGGCTTCTCGCTTCTCTCCTCACTTCGTATTATCCTCTTGTCTTCCTGATCTGTCCCTCTTTTCCTCTCTTCTGTCCCCTATAGTCCTGTTTGTTTCCCTCTCTCTTTGTCTCAGAAATCTTCTTTGCTTCTCCCTGATTATGCTTGCTCCTTGTCTGCCTCGTGAAGCATTTGTGCACTGGGTCTGCTACCACTGCCAGGGCTCATTACCCCGATCACGACTCAAGATGAGAATCGAGAGAACACAAGGAACGGACACGGTTATATTATAAGAGACAGGAATAATGCTCACTTCCCTTTTTTTCTCACCCGAAGCCTTCGCTCGAGGTCGTTCTACCTTCAGGAGTGCCGCGGCATCTCGACTTTCTTGGGAGGTGTTTTTTTCAGGCACTTGTAAGTCTTCAGTTTAAGCATTCGGCCGAGAAAGCTGGGAAATAATTTTCACTGAGACCACCTTAAGACTTTCTTTCTGATAGAAGAAATGCCAAATCTTAAAAAATTAAAAAGAGATCAAACCTCTAGAAGAAACTGAAGGGTTATTTTTATTCCAATTTTCCTTGAAAACTTGAAGACGAAATTATCTTTCTCAAGCCAGAATATAGTATACAATTAAATAATTGAAGTAGAATTTTAATTTGCTGATATCGGCTGAAATAATATAAAAGATAAGTACAATATTTTACATCTAAAGGAATGGAAGAGAAGTGCGAATAGGATGGAGTAACAGGGATGCAACACCAGAGAGACAGAAAGAGAAAGAGAGGAACGGATCCTGGATTGGATTCAGTTTCACTTTCAGTCAGCAGCATCCTCTATTTCAGGCGAAGCGAGGCGTAAAACAAAAGAAGAAATAATGGCGAAGGGCAAAAACAACATGGATCCAGCAATCGATCGCCCCTCGATCGGACGCGATCGATCACTGGATCTCTGGTATTACGCAGACGTGCACGTGAGTTGTACGTGAGTGCATGATCTTGTCCGATCCAGCGTTCGAAATCAGAATTGGTCAGTGGGGTGAGACAGAGAGAAAATTGCACCCACCAACGCTCGCACAATCATTTCGCACTATGCTCACTTATAACTCCTGTTCGAGTTTGGCGGTCCATAATCGGATTGGGACTACTCGAGATGAAGAGGAGAAAGGGAGAAAAATGGGAAGAGAAAAAGGATAAAAATAAGGTAGGAGGTGGATTGCTCGGATTCTTTATTTAGAAATAGGATAGGTAAGAGGAAAAGTAAAGTTAAGATTCAAAGAAAAGACGGAACTGTGATGAAAGGAAATGAAAACTTAGTAAAGTACCAAGACGAAGAAGGAGGAAATAAGTTTGGAAATAAGTAGAGAAAAAGGAGGAAAAAATATGAAGAGAGGAATTGTATTAGAAACGAAAATGTAGGAAATAGGGATAATAAAGGCATTGGTAGCAGAGGAAAAGAGAGTCATTAAAAATTATTGAAATATAAAAGGAGAATATAGAATCGGGTGGCTCGAAATGAAATTTCATTGTTTCAAAAAGCTTGCATACGGTGAAAAAAAAAACGAATTTTTTTTTTAATTTTTTGGTAAAGAGCTAATAGGTTTCTCGGAATATTACTCCCCCCCTGCCCCCAAGTGAAAAATTCCTATGTGAAATCTGTAAAATGTATTTATCAATTTTTTAGTTTTTACTCGAGTATCTGAGAAGTCAAGCCAGAAACTACCAGATAGAGGCCGAGATGGGTCCTATCTACTATCTCACTACCTGGAAGATATCTCCTCGAGGACGAGAACCCACCCGTACTGGAAACGGCTTCCTTTCCGTCCAAGAGATGACTTAAACTCCACTCGGTGTTTTTTTGGCCGAGATTTTTTCAAGAAGGACGTAAAATCCATCGGGGTAAACGAGGTAATTACAACAGTGGACGATCTTCGAGAACGCGGGTTTGTTGTTGGTGGGGGCCACGTCGAGGGCGAGACGCGCGATGAACAAGAGAAAAGGAGGTAGGGGAGGAGGTTGGGGCACAGAGAAACCGCAACGCAGCTTCAAAGAGGTCTTCTTGCCAGCAGCGACTAGTAGGGGCGCGTCTACTTAACTTTGATCAGGTCGGGACCGCTGATGCGAGACGAACCCGGGCAGGCGAAAAAAATCCCTCGACCTTCTCTCCTTTTTTACACCACTGAATTATCGACGCGCTTTTCGCTGACCAGGAATTGTGGACAAAACAGCCCGATCGGTAAAGTCAAGAGTCTGATGGGCGAGTTTAGTTGGCTTTTGGTAAGTCGGTAACGCTTTGGGGAGAACAGGACACTTTCGAAGATGTTCCAAAGGCGCAGAGCAGGACCAGCAAAGGGAAGATGGAACGGCAGGTTGAATGTCGTTATTACGTTGAATTAGAGGGTGCAGAGCCGGAACGAGGTATGAAACTATTACCTCGCGAAACGGCAGACCTCTGTTCCCCCACTTCCAGCACTCATGCAACAAATCCTCTCTTTGAACATCTTCAGTCGGAAGCGTGATGGGGAGATTCGAGTCGCTTGCACATGCCGCTGGACCAACCGATCGTGTTGCAGATCGGCTGAATTTTTTATTTTCAATGCAAAAAAAATTGTTGAATTAAATAGCCTAAGCTGTTGTATGTCGAGCTTTTGTATCACTTAAATCAGGAGTGTCCATGAATGCGCACGAGATGATATGAAGTTGGCTACATTCGCCCCACTTTTCTTACGACATCTGCCGTTCATCCTTTTTTTTTGAATATGTATTCAATAGTTTGGAGAAAAGTAAGATTTCGTAAAAAGGTGGAGACGATTGTTGCTAACTTCATATAATCTCGTGTGCACTGTTGGGCAGTCCTGACTTAAATAATGAATAAAGGGGAGAAATAATCTTTGTAGAGAAGACGTAATTCCTGAGAAAAAACAAAATAAAATTGTGAAATAATAAAAGAGGAAAAAGAAAAGAAAGCAAAGTGAACAGGGATGAGGATAGATGACGGTAATGTATGATTGTAAGTAGAAGAGCAAGTGGCCAACCAACATAGTCAATGTGAGGGGAGATGGACATGAATATTACCAGTTAAAAAGACAAAATGAATGAAAATCTAAGAATCTACAATAATAGAATTAATGATAACCGTAATGGTGCAAACAGAGAAGAAAGGAAAGTGAAAAGTTAAGAGAAAGAGGAAGAAGAAGGAGGAGCTAAAATAACTTTAGAAAAGAAAAGGTTTACGAATAAATAATTTCAGAATGAATAGCCTAATTAAAGAAGCAAAGGAAAGATACGCCGCTAATTTCGAGGTGCATTATATCAGTTACCATTTATATTAACCCAGATGAAGTTGGTGCTAAAATATATATGAATTAAACTTATGTCAATACTCTTTTATCTACTCTTTTTAATAAGGACGTGAAATACGTTCGGGGAAATGTTTCCTAATTCATACATAAATGAAAATCATTAGATGATTACTCACCACCATGCTGTGGGCTATGTTTGTAGCAATCCTGATGCGTGGAGGATCCCTCTGTCGTCGCTAGGTGAACACCAGAGGAGGGTGACGTAGCTGGATTTGTGTTATTGGGGTTGTTGCACGATCCATTTCCGGTACTCGTAGCTCCATTGCCGGTTTGCTGACCATGTATATGATGATGGTGATGCTTGTTTCTTCGGTATGATTCCAACTCCCGAAGGTGTGCAGTAAATGGGGTCGGGGCGTCGAGAAAAGGTCGTTGCCCCAACCCTAACGCGCGGAATTGCTGATGCTGTTGTCCTGAAAGAAGATTTCACGATTTCGGGATGTTTTATTATCTACCAAAATCATTTATCTAAATCTAAAATCAAAGAGAAGAGAGAATATCAATACTGAATTAGATGTTGATTTCCCTTATGTTTAATTTTTAGAGTTGCTTTCCTCGTTCAGGCGAAGGAGAAAAGATTGTTGGTTTGGACGATGTGGAGTTGATGTAACTTTCGGAACATACTGAAATTGATGAAAGTTGAAGGGCGCGTTTGAGTAATTAACTATATTAAGCGATATAATGAAGAAAGTCGATCAGTCGGTGTTCTGACAAACTTCAATAGAATTCCTGACATAGCAGAGGTCTATTCAAATCTCCTGATATCATCCCCTGTAGAGATATTAGCGGTGCAATATTCTGATATTAAACTACATGGAATCCAATATTTGCATAAGCAATTTTGTCTATTTTGCTTTGCAGAATTAACACGAAATGAAATTAATTCACCCTCGAGACACAAGATTAATAAGAAATGCAATTTATCAGTCAGTTTATGAAAGTAGGTTTCGCAAGTGTTTTCAAAGATTGGTGAACTGAAGGTGTCAATTTGATGCAACACTGATATCCTGCAGGGATAAAGAAGAATCTCAGGAAGAAGAGAATAAGATAAACGTAAATTGTATTCATCGGTTGAGACACCTCCGGATAGCGACAAATAAAGTTCGACCGCAAACTGCACGAAATTGGTTGGTGAGAGTTCCAGATGGTCAAGGATCTTTGCTCGCTTGGTCTCGATACAACATTATTCCCCGCTACTGACTGCTAATAGTTGTATTCGCGGGAGGGTTGTAGCTGGACAAGAAGATGAAGAGGAATCCAAGTCAGAAGAGAATACGCAGAGATGGCGAGGGTGTGTTCATCTGGATCCCACGATTTCTCACGTACCGGATGCCAGGAAGTTCGTAATTTTCGAAACATATCTACCAAGGTTTCAATATTCTCAAAGTCCTGTTTTTCTCATGAATCACTTCCGTCGCTTATCGCATGATTAAATTAATGTACTTTTGCTTACTGCTTGTTTAGTAGATATAAATATATTTTTTTAAGATGATACCATTAAAGTTGTTAAATAAAATTTCAGAAACTACATAGTTCATATAAATTATCAGGTCAGATATCCTCAGCAGATATTTTATGTTGCACAATTCCAAACTTAAATGTTCAAAAATGAATATCAAATGTTAAAGAATTGAATGCAAATTAACTTGTAATGAATAAGAGATAATGAAGGATCTCTCAGTCTTTACTAATAAAGAAATTAAATTTAAATTTTCCAATTTCCACATAATGATGAAATTAACATAATGAGACCTCTTTGTGAAACGAAAAGAAAAAATTTTTATTGTTGGCTAGCGTATAAGTAACGTCGATTTGTATTATCATCCTGCATATTATATATATATATTTAATTTTAAATGTGTTCAAAGATCAAGAAGACGTAATAAGACATTTTTTGTCAGGATTTAAAATGAGCATGTACCGAAGATAATCAAATGAAAGATGACGTGAGTTGCGGCTGATGAGGGAGCGCAGTTGATTCTCTTGTTAAGAAGCTTTTGTCGCACAACACCTTAGCAAAATAGTCCTAAATATTGCGTTGAAATGCAATAATTCCATATTCTACTTGCCACGAGTGGCGAGTTTATCTAATCAAAATACGTCGGTCTCTCTGAACGGAAATGGCGCGGCTTTCACAGTCTCTAAATGGGACCCTTTCTCCACATCTTAAATTTTTCTTGATCCAGAGTGGTTTCAGAAACTTCGAATTCGAGGGAAATACTTATTTTAGAGGAATTTTGTAGGGTTTGTTTGAAAATACATGTAAATAATATTCAAAAACGATTACCACATCGAGAAAAATTCTTAAGATTTTCGGTATGGCTTGTTGATTGTGTTTGACGCATATCTCGTGTCACTTTCCCACGGTCACAAGCAAAACTTGTACGGCACGTTCGTACTCTTTTCGTATCACTAGTTCCCGTATTCGTGAAAATAAATGATAACATTTTGATGATATAATTTCGTTGTTTAGAATTTAATTATAAAGAAATGATATAATTATATGTTTTGTAGGTTTAGCTAATTGAACAGTGAAACTGGTAATTATTATCTAGGCATACTAAAAATATTTATCTATGTCAACATTTTTTCAAAATTTCTCACTTTATAAACATTTTTTGAAGTAGTATGTATATTTGTGCGTCCATATGAAATAAAACCCCTTTAGGACGGCATGAAACTATGTATGGAGTCACACAGTAGGACGAATTCCCGGCATTTTAAAACCAAGACGAACCCTTCAAGTTTAAAATTGCAATTCAGGACCAGGAACAGGCTTTTATATTTGAACGTACACATATAGGCAACATTAAGAGATTGGGTTTTTAAAATGCAGTTCAGATAAATTAAATATTCAATAAAAAATAAAATATTAAATAAAAATGATCGACTAATTGCAATAATACGAATTAAAATTAAAATTATGCATTACCTGAAATGTTTTTAATTGAAATTAAATTATTCTGGATAAAATAAGCTGCTTCATATAAACAGATCATTGCCAACTACACAAATCAATTTCATTAATATTAAAATTGTTTACTGAATATGGGAAAATCGTTGGATTTTATTTGTTTATGGTTTATTTTGGTCAAAATTATCAACAATTCTCTATTTTATTCACTTAAAAGTTTTGTTTTTACTCTTAGACTTTTTTAGGGTATTGTTTTCAAAGTAACGCTACCTCATAAATCAAATTCTCTGATCGGACTCAAAATTTGACAAAGTATAGTTCTGTTAAATGGCAGTTTATGAAAAAAATCGTCCATCAGGAAAAATGTTTACCGAGGGAAAGGGGGCGAATTTTGTGGGTTTTTGCGGGTATCATCGATTTCAGCGATTTATAATTCTTTTGCCACTAATAAACATAATTTTCACAACTACAGTTTCAATCATTTTCTTCACGTCCTTTTTATTAGTCATTAATATTTTTTTAAATAAACATTTTACCTTTAAAAGTGAAGGTCAAAAAAAAATATTTTTCAGAACATGTATATAATTAATAAAAAGAGAGTAAAAATTCTATCAAACCTATAATAGATCAATTTTTTGTATTGTTATTAAAACAAATTTAAATCCTCTAAACAGATAGTATCCTCAAGAAAACAGTAGGATCGTTGCATGATTTACAATAATTGCATTTTCTAATAATAAATAACTTACTCTTTACATTCGTGAAAGAAAATTGTTGTCAAATATTTTATTTCGGTGAAAATTAGAAAATAAATTCCTAATATTTTAAATGTCACAAGGACCCTGATTGATTTTAATGGCCTTTTTGGCTAACTTCGGAATCTCAAATAAAAAAGTCGAAATAATTGACAAGTTTCTTGGCGCGGCGCTCCTACTAAGCAATGACTGTAATTGGATATTTAAAAATGAACAGATTTCGGAATGAAATAAAAAATAGAGACTTCACCATTTTTTTACAGTCAACATGTTAATCTATATCTATATTTTAAGTTGAACTTGAAAAGCAAATTAATTTTATTTTCGTAACGACCCTATTACTGAACTCTTATTTTCATAAATAAAAATTGTCGGCCTACTTTTTAGGTTTAAGGTACTTCAAGAAAAAAACTTGGTTTTCTTTTAAATAATTTTGGCAAAAAATTGTTTCATAAACTACCATTCAGTAAGACTACATTTTGCCGAAGTTTGAGTCGAATCGGGCACATTTTTTTTCAGTGGGGTTACTTAAAAAATAATATCCCTTATATCAAATCTTAAAAATTATAATTTTTCTATTATAGGAAAAACGTGTTAGTCTTTTTGTAGATCAAAAGTATTGACCATGATAAAAAAATATTCTAAATTTTATTTAAGATCTTGGATTAAAAAGAAGAATACAACAAACAAAAATTCATTTTTTGTGATATGAAAAAACGAAAAAGAAATTAAAAAATTATTTTGTGAAGCGGGTTAGCGCCAATTAAGAAGGGTCGATTAGGGTCGTGGAGAGAGATTTCTAGAAGAGGGTCAAAGAGGAGAGGAAAGGAAAACAGAGAGGAGTGGAAAAATATAATGTCAATGTTCAGAGATAAGAGGATAGAGGTGAGATGTCATGGGGCAGGAGTGAAATGTGAAATGGCAGAGGTCAAGATAAAAGTTGATAGGTTAGATCTTGTATATCAAAGGCCAATTATGAATGGTCAGTAACGAGATGTCAAAGATATTAGGTCAGAGATCAGATTGAGAAGGTCAAAGATGAGATGACACACAGAAAAACTGTGGGATCATTTTTGTTGCCGTTCATTTCTTATGTTCTCGAAATAAGATATTATTTTAAAAACGAGAATACTTCAAGTGTGAAACTGTAACATGAACATAGCTGCATTCTCATTCTCCGGTGTCTCATTTTTCTCGCCAATCAAACCAACACCGAATCGACGTATTTCTGAAGGCCGACATTTTTCTGTGCAGAGGTAAAATGTGGAGGGTCAGGGATCAACGGTTTGGGTGTATAGGTCAAAGACTTACCCCATGTTTATTGAAATTACTCGCGTCATAAACTTCACTAAAAATTTTAATAAAACAAGGAAGTAATCTCAATAATTGCGACTTCTTGGTAAAATTTTGAACCTTAAAAAAAAGCTTAGGTCTGAAGTATTCTTAAAGAAAATAGCAGTATTTGGTGTAAACAATATACATCTATTCTGTCGTCAAACATTCAAGAAAAAAGGATTCTTATCATTTCTAAAACGATTTATTGTAAGAATCAATAACAAATTGAGATAATACATTTAAAAAAAATATCCCATAAATTATTTCTAATTCTTATGAGCT
>CAKNWW010141391.1:2527-24286 GCA_932074435.1 Andricus kollari | reverse complement strand
CTATGTTACCAGATATGAGTGTTCCCCACCCACTTTTGCGCGATTCAATAATTTAAACTAAACAATGACAATGTGTGTTAGGGTCCGACGGCGCATCAGGGACCTTATGAATTTTTTGAGGACCTTCAAAATCTTGTCATCGATAAGTCTAACAAAAGAGAACTACCCGAATAATCGAAAATACAGAATGTTTAATTCTACTAGTTTCCGTGTTTATTTTTCCAATTCCTGTTTCTACTGACAGCGTTGGTAAAATCACGTGTATTTCTGATCCATTCTATATATATTTACTAAGTCGTGGAAAAATTTTATAATAGCCGGTCTCCTATGTTTTACTGGTAACGGCTATTTGAAGAAATATGAACAGAATAAACAAACAAGTTCCTTTGGATATCAAAATTGGCGATTATGAAAAAATAATACCATTTCCAGTCGTTCCCAGTTTTTCGAATAAAATGATCTTGGGTAATGACGAGCAATTATATGATACAGTTGTACTTGATTATGATAATAAACGTGTCAAAATTAACGTGTATTGGACTTGTACACCTGGCATCATTTACGTGCGAGAACGGAGCAACAATTGAAATTTTCCTGAGCGCCAATCAACGAGATCTTCTCAACGTAAATTAATCAATGAGTACCTATTTCAATTGCAAGCGATTAATCACATCTCTTGAATTTTATCATTTCGTGCCATATTTGACTGTCATAATTTCATCTAATTTCAATTTTATGGATTGCCGTTGCATGGCTGTGTGTGTTTCATGTTTGATCCGTTTCGTATTTTATTTTGATTTGATCGTAGTGATCCATTTGTTCTTAGCACAATTTAATATCGACTAGATGAAAACATGAATCTTTTTCTTAATTACTGTCCTGACTATCTCTGGCGTTCTGAATATGACAGATCCCTGCATTAAAGTAGTCTCCAAGTCTTCCCACAACTTAAACTCTATCCGGACTTTCAATCATATCTGCATCTTAGATTGCCTGTTTATATAACTTCTATTATTACTCAACTTAGACTTTTAGGGTCTATCAGGGATTGTATACGTTTTATCATTTACTGGTTGCGCATTGTACGTTCCTCAAATTCTACAAATTACAGCACTCGTTCTGGAGACGTGAGTGTCTGAATACTCTTAAGCAATTCCTCCATCATACAATTTTTTGTAATCTACTTCATTCTATTCTGCTGTTTATACTGACTCCATATGATTACTTTTTGTTTCTATTTGTACCTTGTATTTTTACACATTTGTACCGATCTCAGGTCGAAAAACAAATTCGCGAATAAATAAAATAATAATATTCTAAACTCGTTAAAAATCACCTGGAATTCTTATAAATTTCATTGAATTCTTATAAATACTTTTAAATTCAAAAGAAGATCATTCTTATTATTAATACACGTCAGTCACTTCTAGATAATTTCAGTACCATTTTGGTTTAGAAATTTTTATGGTGTCAAAGAACTGTATTGAAAATCGAAATTATATTTGCTAAAAACTTCTTTATTTAAAATTACAATCATTTCGTGAAAAAAACTATTTTTTCCTAATTCCTCTCCATTGATTGAAAATTCAACTCTTTTTTTTCATGAGGCCAACTGGTTGATGGAAAATGAAAAAATTAACTTCTTTATGTTCTACTATGTGGACAAAACTGTATCTTTATTGGTTGAAAATGATCTGTTTTTTTTTCAATTGAGCTTTTCAGTTTGCTGATTCAACTATCCTCAAATAAATTCGTCTTTGTACGTTGAAAATTAAATTATTTAGTTAAAAATTCTATTATAATGCTGAGAACTTATTTCTTTGTTGTAAGCTTAGTGATACATTACGCAGAAAAGGGAAGAACAGGAACATTATTGATGCATGTATGTTGTTAGTGAGTCATAAATGCATGAATTGCCAATATATGAATATAAATTGAAAGTGGGACTTTATGTTCTATCCACAGGCCTAAGAAATGGCCGTATGCATGCATGTATTATATAAAATATAATTAAAATGATAGATATAATAAATTAGTATATTCACCAATAGAATTAAAGATGACCGCCAGAGTGAAGACGAAAGTATGGACCATCCTCAATTCCACAAAGTGGAGAAAGAACTGGTTAATGCTTCAGTGATTAAGTGGGCAAATAAATGTAACTAAAGAATGTTCTATTGCATCATCAGAGTACACATGTGTACGTAAGTATTTGTTATCTTACCTGTATGTGAGATAACGACGTACATAGTTTCAAGTTTGTCCTTCGGAGATAAGCATATCACTTTACATCTTTTGTTATGATCATTATAATTATTACAGTTTTATCTCAAATGGAAAGTATAATTATAATTATAATTGTAATAATTATTGGTTATAAACTATGTATGTAACAAAAAAAAGTTAAACAGGAAAGTTATTTGGATCATCTGAAACTGCCGAGGAAAGTAAATGTGAAATAAAGAACAAACAATAACGTGATAAGATACGGATTCTTCATTTTATACTATCCACATCAAATCAAATATTCTAACTGAAAGAGAATAAAAAAATTACAGTTTTCAGGCTTTTTACCCTCAATTAAAAACAAAAGTATTCAAAATCCTCTTCAAATATAAAAAATTGGTTTTTTTTTATAAAACAGCACGCAATATATAAACATATTGTAAAGAAAAATCTATGAGAAAAGGTACCGGCTATTCGTCTCGATTAAAAATTCGAATATACGCTCAAAAGTGTTACTACTTGGTTGAAATTTCATTTGATCAATTGTGTAGAAAATTCTAGTTTTTTTTTTAATCTGTGACACAAACTCTTTCACACAAACTTCAACTCTGTTCATTCATTGTCAATAATTCCAGAAAATTATACACTTTTACGATCTGCAGGGTATAAACATTGTTTAATAAATTAAAATTGTTTATTTCATTGCCAAATATACTAAACAAACAAATATTACTCATAACTTTCATTAATTGTGCAACTAATTTCAGAAAATGATAACTTGTAACGATTGACTGAACAAAATATTTTACAGTAAAAACTCTGTTATAAATTTGGTTGCAGCTAATTTTAATATGGGGTTCCATCTCGCTTGAAGTTGGGGTACGAAACTATCGTCTATTGTTTTCGCTGCAAAACTGTAATAATAATTAACAGCAGGTGACGTTTCGTACCCGAAGTCTAAGCGAAACGATACCTTGTGTAGTGGTACCATTCACACTACCAAGACTAATTTTTGTTGGAGGGAAATGGTACCCTGAACGTAGCGTTATATTCACACTTTGTTTTTTTTGTGTTTATTTAAACAAGAATAATTGTTGAAACAATTTCGAATAGGGCAAAAAATAATTGAAAACTTCTGACTTTATGAATATGAATGGAGTGGGAAGGCCCCTGAGCTCTTGAGAATATAGCTTTGAATTTTAATTTTTAAAATACATATACACCTCGTTAATTGAATGCTGCATCTTTTTCATTCAATTTTTAAAAAATTCAGCTTTTTTAGTTTTTGAATCATTTAAAAAAAAATGTTTTTTAATCGGGTTAAAACATTTCGCCTTTTTTTACTTCAACTCGCCACAAAGTCAGTGAAAATCTCATTGAAATTGCATGCAACACTGAGATTTAAATAGCCTTATTGAAATTTTAATTTAAGTTTTGAAACTATTTTAAGAGATAATGCATTGCATTTTTTGTAAATGTTTATGAATATCCTATGGATATTCAATGTAAAGAGTTAGACTGTTTTAAGAACAGTTTTCTGGAATTTCTTCTTTCGAAATGACAAAGTAAAACCAATGTCGTACATGTAATTGCAAAAAATGTATATTTGATAAAAAAATATTTCACGTACAAAGCTTCTAAATTTAATTTCATGAATTATTTTTAAATTTTGTTCATATTTTCATTTAGTGTTATAATTCTTCATTGAAAATTAATGTATATGGTCTCTAATTAATTTTCAAATCCAAATTTATAAAATTTGAGTGACATAAGTCATTGAAAACTGACTGTCATTTCAGGACATTTTTAACAGTGTATTAAATAACGCGTCAATTGAGACCTAATGGAAGTATTTTGAACTTTTGGATAGAATATGCTGCGTGAAAAGGTTTTTAATAAATTCAAGAATTTCCCGAATTTTACACCTCGACTTTAACTGGTGGCATGACCCAGGAAAGTTGTAGTAGACAGAAAGTGTTCACCAAAAAAATCTAAAAATTTGTTATAAATTATTTTTAATATCTTTTTACAAAACCAATCAAATGTTTTTTCTCGCGAAACACGTGATGAGAATGTGTTTGTTCAAACCGCAGGAGCTTTAGCAAAAGCTGAATTCACAATCCCTAAATTTCAAATACAAATCTGTATTATTATCGGAGATGGTAACGGATTGATCAGAAGAGAAATCATTTCACACACGCTGTGAAAATGGAAATCTACAGTATCGATGAAAGTTATATCCTCTAATACAGAAAATATTTCAACGTCATCTCAGACTAGATGGAGCTATAAATTTAAAATTTTTGAAATTAAATTTATTCAGAAAAAAGATCGACTCCTTTCACTCCGCTGGGATTTGAATACCAGGTCAACTGATTTCCGGTCAGGTGCTCTAACCACTAAGCTACTAGAGAGATCAGAGGAAGAATCCTTTTTCTGAAACACGCTTTATTTTACAAGATATAATATACAAATCAATTTTTAATAGAAATCTGTATTATCATCGTAGATGGTAATGAATCGATCAGTAGAGAAATCATTTCACATCCTCTAATACAAAAAATATTTTAACGTCATATCAGACTACCTCTCAGATGAAAGCAGTGAAAAGAGTAGATCTTTTTCCTAAATTAATTTAATTTCAAAAATTTTAAATTTATGGCTCCATCTAGTCTGAGATGACGTTAACATATTTTCTGTATTACAGGATATAACTTTGATCGATATTGTAGATTTCCATTTTCACAGTGTATGTGAAATGATTTCTCTTCTGCTCGATCCGTTACCATCTCCGATGATAATACAAATTTCTATTAAAAATTAATTTGTATATCACATCTTGCAAAATAAAGCGTGTTTCAGAAAAAGGATTCTTCCTCTGATCTCTCTAGTAGCTCAGTGGTTAGATCACGTGAACGGAAATAAATTGACCTGGTGTTCGAATCCCAGCGGATTGAAAAAAGTAGGTATTTTTTCTGAATAGATTTAATTTCACAAGCACTATATTTCAATTGTAGAAGGTTTGACCTTTAATTTCAAATTTCCGATGCGAAAATACTATGAAAAAGTCGTAAATATGGAAAACATAAGAAATAAAAAAGCTTAATAAACCGACGCGATGCTTTCACATTTTGAACTTTATTGGACCAATCAGAAAGCCCTATTTAGAAATTGTTAACGTGACCTAGGAAACTTTGTAAAAATTATTTGGCTTGTATAGGGATAACCTTGAGTTTCTTGAAATAACAAATACTTGAAGTAACTGACAGAAACAAATTATTGATGCAACCAAAGACTTTATTTTATTTTCTGACTTACATTAAACTTCTGCCCATGAATATACTATCTACCACCCACCGTCTATAGCCCGCTTTTTATTAGATGTGCTCGAATTTGCTTGGACGTTTAACAAAAGGAGAAGAAAACTGCAGAAAAACTTTCCTGAGCATAGCCGGTTACCGTACGGCTATTCCTAGTACTCGAAAATTACGTAGTACTCCAAAATTAAAAAAAAAAAACGAAAATTAACATTTTAAGCCAAACAACGCACGATATGAAAAAAAGTCAGGAGAAGAAAAACGTCTCTTTTTGAAAGCTTTTCAAGATTATCGTAACAACTTCTTGATTTTTTTTTAAATCGAAAATTCAGAAATATATAAGCTAATTTGCACATAAAATAATTAAAAATCACAAATTCCATTTTGCTGTCAAACTATGCAAGACATGAAGAAATATGAAGTGACGAAAATTTTTCGCCTAAAAACGATCTATTAATTTGTTATTAATTAATTTTTGATAATACGCATAGCTTGTGTTTAAATCGTAAAAAATAACATTCAAAATTAAAAAAATTAAATATATTGAAAAACGACACAAGTTGCCAAGAAAAAATAATGAACAAAAGTTGTTCACCCAAACCGCGCATACAAATTTGTTATGACTAGTTTTTAGAAAAATTTAATTTTTGGAAAAACGTCACAAGAGGAAAATTAACTTTTTGAAAAAAAAGACACAAGCTACAATAACATGTTACTTGATAAAATTTTTCGCCAAAATTATATCTACAAATTTCCTATGAACCACCTTACGTTAGGGTTCGTATTTTTAGTTAAAATCGTAAATACTAACATTGAAAATAAACAAATTAAATTTATAGAAAAACGACACAAGTTGCAATAAAATGTTTGAGAACAAATTTTTTTTAATATAGTGCGCACTTTTTCAATAATAAAAACAAGACAACTAAAATACTTTTGTCTCAATAACAATGCATATTATGAATTGTAATAATATAAATTTATTGAATTGGTACATTTTTTCAGGGTACCTGAAAATAAAATTTAATGCAAAATAAGAAACAAATATTGAATTAGTAATTGAAAATAAGATTTCTACTTTGTTTTGCAATATCTAAATAAATAAGCGGTCTCACAAAACGGTAGAGAAATAAATATAAGATACATTTGATATGACAGAGTTGAACATAATGTAGAAAAGTTCGCATCATCAACAAAATCGAATGCGAAGCATGAGATACGTGATGAGAATGTGTTCGTTAAAGCTGAAGGAGCTTTAACAAAAAAGAATTCACAATCACGAAATTACAGTTGTCCATGCCAGGACCTTCAATTTTATAATATCTCTGCTCAAATGTATTTGTTTGAAAGGGTATCTTTTATAGTTTTTAATTCGTCTTTTCAGTAGAAAATTCATATTCTTGTTAGAAAATTCATCTTTTTGTATGAAAATTCAACTTTTTTTAAAATTCGCTGTTGTTTGGTTGAAAATTTGACCTTTTCATTTTTGGTTCATGATTTACGTTTTTTAGTTGAAAATTCATTTCTTTAGTTGAAAATTTAACTGTTTTATTGAAAATTAGTCCTTTTTGTTTAAAATATTTTTTTAAATCTGTTTTAGTTAATAATTCAAATATATTGTTAAAAATTCATGTATTTTGTTAGATGGTTAACTATTCAGTTGAAAATTCTTCCACTTGCAATCGAATTCCTTTATCGGCAGGAGAAACATATCTTTGAAACTCGAATTGCCGGTTCTGATTTATTTTGGAAGTAATCCGAATATATCCACGTTGTCCAAGTCCATATTATAGTACTTCATGAGCAGCAGGCCTGCCCGAAGGAGGCTTGGACGTGGCATGAAGAGGAGGCTACTGAGGGGAAATCCGGTCAGGTGAATAGTGTATGGTACAAGAAGAAGAACCAGGATAGCGTTTACCATTGGGATTCCATTCGGACTCTAGTGAATCGTAATTGGTTACAGCTTTAGTAAAACTGTTTGGAAATATTGGCTGATTTTTTCCTACTGGACAACACCTTATTTCATCTGCAGTCAAATTATCAACTGCGCCGCTTATTATATTTATTTTTATTCGCAAATTATTTCCATCTGACATATATATTCCATGAAGAGTCCCACTATAATCCAATATTGCAAAAACGTCACCACTGGATGTTGATAACACAATATATTCTTGGTTTGGCCTAAGCACATAGTTCGTATGATCTATTCGCATTTGAATCGGTTTATAGGCAGGAAAAACGTATCTTCGAAATTCAAATCGCTGGTTCTGATTTGGGCAAGGAATGAGCCGAACATAGCCAAGTTGTTCTATTGCACATCCAAGTACTTGAACAGAACAAGGCCTGCCGGGAGAGGATATGGACCCGGCACGAAGAGGAGGCTCCTGAGATAAAGTCCAGTCAGGTGAATGTTGTCTGTCAGAAGAAGAAGAAGAACCAAGGTTACGTTCGCTATTATGATTACATTCGGACTGCAGTGAATCGTAATTAGCTAAAGTTCTAATAAAATTTTTGGGGAAGATTGGTTGACGTTTGCCTACTGGGCAATATCTTATTTCATCAGGCGTCAAATCATCAACTTTGCCGCTTAACATATTTATTTTGAGTCTCGCACGAACATTATTTGACGAATGTATTCCACGAAGAACCCCGCTATGCTCCAATATTGCAAAAGTGTCACCATTGGATGCTGATAATACAATATGTTCTTGGTTTTCCACGGGAATAAAGTTATTTTTTTCAGGTCGCCATCTAATTGGATATCCAGCAGGAAAAACGTATCTTCGAAACTCGAATCGCAGGTTTTGATTCGTGCGAGGAATGAGCCGAATGTATCCAAGTTGTTCAAGTGCATATCCAAGTACTTTAGCAAAAGCCGGCCAACCAGGAGGAGACCTGGCCTTGGCATGAAGATGATCCTCCTGAGAAAAATAGTGGTCAGGTGTATGTTGTCTTTTCGAAGGAGAAGAACCAAGGTTACGTCGGCTATTCGGATTCGATTCAGACTGTAGTGAATCGTCATTTGCTAAAGCTTTAATAAAATTGTTGGGGAAGATTGGGTGACATTTGCCTACTGGACAATATCGCATTTCTTCTGGGGTCAAATTATCAACTTCGCCGCTTATCATATTTATTTTCATTCTAGCATGATATCTATTTGACGAATATAATCCACGAAGAACCCCCCTATGCTCTAATAATGCAAAAATGTCACCATTGGGTACTGATAAAACAATATGTTCTTGGGTTGGCACAGGACTATATCCGTAATCTTCTGTTCGCAATCTAATTGGATAACCAACAGGAAAAACGTATCTTCGAAATTCGAATAGTAGGTTCTGATTTCTGCGGGGAATAAGCCTAATGTATCCAAGTTGTCGAAGAGCATATCCAAGTACTTTAGGAGAAGGAGGCGACCTGGCCCTCGCACGAAGAGGATGCTCCTCAGGAGCCTCAAATATACGACGAGATGAAGAAGAGCGAACGTGAACCGGGTGGGGAGTATCCAGGGAATCTCTGCTTGATTGCGAACTTAATTCTGCGAAAAGAAAGAAAGGATTCATGTTTCTTGTTGAACAAATGTCAAAAAGATCTTGAAACTTTATTTTTGTTATTGATGTAAAATACTTTAATATCATAATGAAAGGAATCTTTAAAGAAAAGTTGTGCCGCAGAACTGTTAAGTTGAAAATGATGAAGGCTAACTGTGTTCAAATTTAACACAACACATTGTTTTTTTTTTATTTGTGGAATTTATTCTTAAATCGGTTCGGGTTGATATTTTGTATTCCATACAGATAGACACAAGTGTAAATTAATACTTATTTTTATATAATAAAATAATTCGGAATGCTAACCGTAAATTTTTCTCTCTGCACAAAATGTCTATTGCTAAGAAATATGTGTATTCCAACGGCGAAGTGAATGCCCTAAATAACAATTATAATTACCACAATCTCAACTGTCGCTGACAAGTTACATTTACTTGCGAAGTCTAAATGGCGTACTCGCTGGAAAAAACCTTGGAATGATAAATAATGTAGAGTCAGGCGCTGTAAGCTTAGACAATCTTTAAATGTCTTTAAAAGGATATCTCGATTAATAAAATCAAAGGCTTTTTAATAAAATGTAAATGTTATAAAGCGTCGCGCGAGGATAAGATTCCCAATGAATTTTTCAAATAAACTTTTAGAAATTTGTGTATGGTACTTAGGCTGCCTCTTCGACGAGATATGGGCTGAGGAAAGAGTCTTATCTAGCTGGGCTAAAATGCACCTATTTATGTTGTATAAAAAGGACGATAAATCTGATCGCCATAATTACCGAGAAATTGTCCTTGTAAACAGTGTTACTAAGATCCTCTCTCAGATTCTCTTGACAGGGTTCACTGCGTGGGATAACGAGGTCAACATTCTGCCAGAAAATCAGACCGTTTTCTGTCCTGGAAGAAGTTTTATAGACCATATTTTTACCCTTAATCCTTTAATTCAAATTCAGTTGTCAATTTCAAATCAACGAATTTTTGCTTTTTATATAGATGTCGAATAGGCTTCTGATTCAGTAAATCACTGTCATCTATCAAGAAAACTTCTAAGGATAGGCATGTCCACTAAACGTATACGAATTATAAGAAACCTCTATGATAACGCTATCATGTCCATTCGTACTTACGAGGGTCTGACTTCGTCCGTTAAGGTAACTTGTTAGGTGATTCAAGGAGAGATCGTTCGTCCTCTCGTTTTCGCGCTTTTCATATACGATCTAGAAGAGTACTTAAAAAATAACGGTATGCATGGATTTTCAGTAGATCACCTATGTGACGTTATCTTGCTTGCTTATGCTGATGATATAGTCGTATTCGCTTACTCGCAGGCTGACTTACAAATAAAAATTAACCTCATCGCGCAATACTGCATAAGCTATTTTTTAACGGTCATCGAAGCAAAATCAAACGTTACGATATACTGCAATGGTCGGGCATGTGAATAAAAATTCTTCTACGCACAGACTCAGCTAGAAGTGGTGAGCGAATTCGTCTATCTCGGTTTTGACACATTAGATTCGCGTCATTTTATGAAGAGTTTAGAAAAAGCATGTCTGCTGCGAATATTGCTATGGGTGCTGTTTCAAGAATTTTATTTTCATTTAAATGTAATGCCTGGCAAACTAAGACCGCCCTTTTTCGTAGCCACACGCTTAGTGTTCTTTTTTACGCAATGGAAGTCTGGGGATTAAAGCAGGGGAGAGTGGGGAATAGTATCAGGCTTTAAATAAAATGTCCTTCAAAATATAATTGAAATTTGATTTTGATGCCTGTCAAAGGAATAAAGCATGAAATTGAGCTGTCAAGTAAATAGAATCCTTTAGAGAAAAATTTTAATAGAAAATTATAATTTGGAATGTAAATACATTTATAACTTTATTATTAACAACCTCGAATTTTATTAGACAGGAAATAAATCAATTCCTGAGGTTTTCTACACTATCGATCAAATCACCGACCTGTTATCAAGCACTGTAACCATTTCTCCCAAAAATTTTGCATGCAGCATGACCCGCATGTCATGTTTCAAGATTGTATTAATTTTGATACATTTAGAGCGTTCCTAAACAAGATAATGATACCAGAAGTTTAAAAAAATACTTCACCTATTAGAATCTAATATTTGCTTGCTTCGAGTATTTCAAAATATGTTGTATGTGCCTAATTACTGCCAAAGACTTTTACACCTGTTTCTGTCAAAGCTGTTTTTTTCATAATAACTCTTCTAACACGTATTTTAGAACAAAAATGGCAACAAGTTACTATTTTGCAAACATAGAAAGCCATTTTATGCAATAAAACTAATTTGAAAATCAAGAAACGTGGGCGTTTTTTGTAATTTTATAATTTCGTGCCTTATTTGACTGTCATAATTTCAACTAATTTCAATTTTATGAAACGCCGTTGTATTTCTGTGTGGGTTTGATGTTTTGTCCGTTTCTTATTTAATTTTGAGTTGATCGTATCGATTCATTTGTTTCTAACACCCGTATTTAATGTGATTTCTCAAATAAATACTCGATGACTTCAATCTCATGAATCATGCTTTCTCATTTCAATTTGATTTTTATTTAAATGTAATTTTCGAGAGAACTTGATAAGATTTTGAGACAAGTAACTTTATTTGAATTTAAAACTAGATTCTATTTTAAAGCCAATTTAATATCAATGTTCGATAATATAAAAAGAAAGTAAAAATAGTAACGATAATAGGAATCCGTTATACTAGGTAATTCGGAGCAAATGTATCTTGATTTGGGTTCTGTGTCACTCGATGAAAACATGAATGTTTTCCTAATTAACTTTTCTGACTATCCCTGGAGTTCTGACTATGATTGATCCCTCCATTCAGGTAGTCTCTAAGTCAGTATTGGCTGAGTCTTTTAAACTCTTATGGTCCACACGAGCTGCGCAAAGTTGTATTGTATGTCCTTTAGATTCTACAAATTATAGCATTCGTTCTGGAAACGTGACTCGTAAGCAATTATTCTTATACAATTGTCTGTAATCTACTTGATTGTATTCTGCTATTTATACTGGCTTCATATGATTACTTTTTGTTTCTATTTGTATCTTATATATTGTTACTCATTTGTATCGAAAGAACATAATTCTCATTATTAATACACGTCAGCCACTTCTAGATAATTTTAGTACCATTTTGGTTTAGAAATTATTATGATGTCAAAGAACTGTGTAATGCTAAAAATTATATTCTTTGTGGTAAGATTAGTACCATATTGTGCAGGAAAGGGAAAAACAGGGACATTATTGATACATGTATCTTTTCAGTCGGAGACGTAGCAGCCGACAAAAAGTGCCGCTTTTCAAGTTCGTAGGGATGTAATGCCCATTATGTATGTATGAGGTCATAATTTTGGAAGGCATGAATATACCAATGTCCATTATATGAATATAAGCCTGAGAAATTGTGTATTTATGCATGTATTATATGAAACATAATAAAAATGATAGATATATTATATTAGTATACTCACCAATGCAATTAAAGATGACCACCAGAGTGGAAACGAAAGTATAGACCATCCTCATGTTCGCAAAGTAGAGAAAAGTCTGATTAATGATTCAGTGAATAAGTGGGTCAACAAATGTAACTATAGAATATTCTATTGCATCATAAAGGTACACATAAATACGTTATTAGTCTTATCTTACCTATATGTGAGATGTCGACGTTATTAGTTTCGAGATTGTCCTTCGGAGATATTTAACTTCAGATATTTTGTCATGATCATTATAATTATTACATTTTTATCTTAAATTGAAGGTTTAATTACATTCATAATTATAATTATAATGGGTTATAAACTATGTATGTATGAATTGAAAAAAAAATATACACATAATAAGTGTGCCTAAAGGGCGATAACCTACTGTAACACATAAGATTCAAAAACATGTGTAGTCCACTTTTGAAATTAAGCCACTAAAGACTTCATTTTATTCAAAATCCTGGTTAAGCATGAAAAATTGAGTTATTTAAAGAAAACCGCGCGCAGTATGTAAACATATTGAAAATTAAAATCTGTAGGAAAATTTACCGGGCTAGGATCGCCCGACTTTTCCGAGTTATTTGAAAAAAAAATCGACTTCTTGAAGGTTGAAATCTAAATACTTTGTCAAAAATTAATTTCAATAATTAAAGATCCAGGGATTGGGCTGAAAATAAATCATTTTTATTTAACATTTAAGAAAATAATTTTCCAAATTTATATATTTTGTTACAAATGTTCCTTTTTTGGTAGTAAGCTAATCTTCTTGATTAAAAATTCGAATAAACGCTCAAAAGTTCAACAATTTTGTTGAAATTTCATTTGATCAATTGTGTAGAATATTCTAGTTTTTTTGAAACTCTGACACCTTGTGTGTCGATGACTATTTAGTATTTTTTTTTCAGAACTAAATATCCTAATATACGTTTTGGATTGTTGTTTTGTAGATCGATTTCCTTGAGATAAGAAAATACAGATTAATGAGCGGCATAGTGAAAGAGATTCGAAAAAACTGGAATTTTCTACATAATTTCTAGAGCAAGAAGCAAGTGATAATAATTTTTTAAATACTGGCAAATTGCAGTTCTCGTAGGGAAAGGCAACGTTCCAAAGAAAGGGGCGAACCTGACAAGTTATTTCCTATCCCGAAAACGAAAAAAAATAACCCTTGCTTACTCCTTCCTTCTCCCTGGCGAATAAATTGTGGCGGTAGCTATAAGTTAGGATAAGTCGAATATGAAATCTTTTTTGTTTTCTCAATTCCTTTGGAATTTTACTAACTGTTTTCTATCTCATTTTCTCTTAATTTAAATACCATCAAACCAAAACTAGAGTCAGTGCGTCAGTAATTCAAAAGAAACCCAATGTCATCATTGAGATTAAACGGTAACAGGGCAGTCGGACATGAAACACCTTGAATTCATGGGATGGTTATCACGATCCCAAAAAATCGAACAATATAATAAAATTAATTTGGCAGCTTGAACATCTGGTACAGTATATTAATTAGAGCTCTTTCAACATTTTTTAATGTTAAAAATAAATATCTCGTGCGTAACAGTTCGTTATTTGAATTAACATTTTACTTTTTTTTGAAACTTGTTCTCGGGTTATGAAGAACCCGGTTTTCCATCGTAGCCACGGACTAGGTCAAGTGACTGATGAGATGATGATGTAATTAGTTAATGTAATACGATGTATGAAACATTTGCGATGATGTTGTATAGGTATAAAATTAGGAGCATGGTGTACAAAGCGGCCTTGTGTGTTGGAGCTGACAACAGTAGCCTCTGGATGCTTTCTTAGAGCCACCATGTATCACTCTATAGGTTTTTAGTAGATTGCTTCCTGATGGTCCAGAAGGTTTCTCACAATGCGACAGATGTTTCATAAACCGTCTTCTGAGCTGCTGCTAGTACCCTACTCACTCCTAAATGTTCAAGATGTTCAGTGCATCTTGCGTGCACATTGCCCGTAGCCAAAAACAGAATAGAATGAATAGATGCATGTTGCACATTGCTCCATATTGACTTTACTTCATACCTTAACTCCCTATGCTTGTGGATCTTGGTTGTATAGGTTGCCTGCAAATTTCGGTTAAGTGGACAAGCAATGTCGATGATGTAGACTCTTCCACCCTTTTGTTCACGCATTACGATCCGTCTGGATAGTAACATCCCAATATAAGATTTAATCAATTTATTTAATTTCTGGTGTTAAATTTTTGTCGATTACTGGTCTATAAGATGTATTTATATTTTAAGATTTAATCTTCGTTCTCTAAAACGGGCATAGGAATTTATCTATAGTAAGGCATCCATTCCGCTACGAGTCCCAGTTTAAGGGTGAGCTGTTAGTGTATAAGTCCCGCCATATCATTATACCTGTGCGTATATTCTCTTTCAGCCATTATGCGACAACCATCAATAATGTGCTCAATGGATTCGTTAATAGCTCCACATAATCGGCACCGGTCGACCATGGCTTGATATAGCACGTGTTTGCGATCATTTCTGGTGCTGGCAGCCCTGTCCTGTATCGAAATAACGAATCCTTCCGTTTCTGGATACAGAACGCCCTTTCTTGGCCAAATATTGGATGCCTCACTATCCACTTCATGTCGATCTAACGGTTTGGGGTACTCGCCGTGGATGGCTTCCTGTCTTCATGGCATTTGTAATTCCTTTATGATTTCTGCCCTGGTACTCAAGGCCTCCTCTGGAGACAAATTCAAGGTCGTGTAGGCAAGATCAGCTTTACAGATGGTATTCTAAAGCGTACCATCTCGCTTTCTGTTGAAATAGTCTCGCAAATGTACAACTTGTGACTCACACAATCTCCTGACATCTACATTACTGTGATGCATTCGGTGCTTCGTCATTTTTACGCCGCTGATTCTGTTTAATTGTTCGAGGTCGGTGTTCGACCATTTGATGAGCCTGAAGGATTACGTGAGGACAGGGATGGCATTGGTGTTGATTGCCCTGATCTTGTTTGCCGAGTTGAGAGAACGCTTCAGAACCAATCTGAGCGTTTTAGTGAAGGCAGTCGTTAGGTTTTTCTTAACTATCGTATGCTGAATACCCTTAGATTCGATAATAACCAGGTATTTATGTGACCTCCCCTCAGCCATTGCCTCCATGTCGTTCTCGAAATTATTCTCTAGTTCTGCGGTCCCTAATTCTCCTCTGGTTGAAATCACTGTTCTGCATTTATCTAGTCCGAATTCCATGTGGATATCATTGGATAAACTGCTTTGTTACATCGATCACTTGCTGCAGTTTCTCGTTTGAACTGGCGTATAGCTTCAGGTCATCCATGTATAGAAGATGGGTCACTTGATGACCATCCTCGTTATCATGTGTTCGGAACCCATGAGACATGCTGCTAAGTGTTTTGCTCAGTGGGTTCAACGCTAAACTGAACCATAATGCACTGAAGGAGTCTCCTTGGAATATACCCATCATAATGCGTATTGATCTGGTTATTCTTGATTGTACATGATCAAAATATTTGATTCTTGTACCCCAAAGCATCATCACACGACTTAGGAAGTCAATGATGCATGGGAAAATTTTGTATATTTTTAAGACTTCAAGCAAATAGTCATGTGGTATGGAAGGAAACGCTTGTTTGTAGTCGATGTATGCCCTGTGCAAGTTTCTTTGATGTTTACGAGCTTGCGTCATGGCAACAGCGTCTACAGTGACTGGATGTTTACTGCCTCGCGAGTTTTTCAAACATCCTTTTTGTTCTTCTGTAAGGAAATCATTCTCGCCGCAGTGGGAATGTACCTTATCTGCTATGATAGCTGTAAGACATATATTGTTGAAAGACAGGCTATCGGTCGAAAATCAGATGGATTTTGAGCGTCTGTTTGTTTAGGCAACATATGCGTAGTACAATGGAGCATAAAGCCTGGAATCAGATCTGGTTGTTCGATGATCTTCTGAAAACACCTTGTCAATGCAGGATGCACACTAACTGGAGCTTTCCAGTTACTGGTTCTTTTCAAAACCGTTGAACCGTCTAAAGCTGTGATATTAGTTATCTCAATGTCAGGGTTATTGTTAGCGCTTGCCTTCTCTAGTTGGAAACAGGCAGAGTTGGAATTGCTTCTGTTAGTTTTCCCCTAAACATCCGACCAATGGTCAGTCATGTCTACCAGTTGAGGCACTTTGGTGTGTTGCTGGTTTTTTTCCTTTACACTCAGTTCACGATATAACCTTCTTTCATCTGGCTGAAAGGTGCGATTTTGTTTCCTTCTTGAACTACTTTTCTTGTAACGACGCAGTCTAGCAGTAAGAACATTAAATCTTAGCCATTGAGCGTCTATAATCTTATCCAATATTGCTGATGTTAATGTCTCGATGTACCGAGGGTGAATGATTTTAGTAACATGGTATATGAGCTTTCTGGTTCTATTTTCTTTTTTATATTGAGTCAATCGACCCAATTTGCATCTTACTTTGCTGACATTCATATCCAACCTGATCTTCCATGGTGGATCACGCTCCCTTCCTGGAGCCACATCTGGACAGTATACAAGAGTTTGCACCTCTAAAGCAGTTTGTGTTGCATTCAAATGCATATGTAAAACCTTGCTGTTCCGGTGTTCTATTAGTGCACGCAGATCATTTGTGATGTTCTTCTTGGGCAGAGAATGCCTTTGCGTTGGTTCTTCATGTCTGACTCTCGTAAAGCATGACTAAAACTCCTTTCAAGGTGCTGTAGTTTTTCTGGGATTTCGCTGTTCAGATCTTGATGTTTATTATCCCTAGCACCTATGCCTTCAATTGCAATCTGGTCTTCCTTGACCACTTCTTCCAAGGGAAGTTCATCAATAGGAAGCTGCTGTTCCACTTCCATTTCGATGGCAGTTATTTCAACAGCCGAAAGCAATCTGTTTACAGATATTGAGCGTTTTTGATATGCTAGATTCTGCTACACTTAGCCCGCTTTTCTTTGCCAAAAAATAAAAGCGCATTACATCTCTGTTCATACGGTATGTCCATTTTAATCGCCTTCTTGGTTGTTGAACCTCTGCTTCTGGTTCTGGTTGTATCAGGCCATCTACCTCTGGAGAATGTCGTGGTGCTGGATGATCACCAGGTTGAGGAAGAACATCAATTGCCGCTGCTTGTACGCTTGACGCGGCTTCCTCTAACTGATGTTCATTGCCGTCGTTTTTGCACGTCAAAACAAACTGCTGTTTAATCCCCATTGCTCGATCTTTTGAAATATGTAGATTAGTCCTAATGTCCTGTACCTTAGCGGTAAGATCTCTTAGTGCGACTTTCTCTATTTGAGGATACATTGCAGCAAATTTTGTTCTAAAATAGTATCTTTTTTCGCGCGAGGTTTCGAACTTCGCACTAGTTATAAGGTATTGATTTTCTATCTCGATCTAGAATTCTCGTGTTATTTATTTAAATAACACGTTTATTCCGCAACGCTGCTCCGACCCAGGTTGCTGATCAATCTCTCTAGCAATCACCCAACGTGGAGAGCTTCACCGAATTGTTATCTGTGGCTCCCTACTTAGGCCCATTAATATCCACGGTCTTTGTTTCACGCGTCATTCACTCTACTCGCATTCTTATCATAAACTATTTGTGGCCAAAATTTTATGTCCTTTTCACGTTCATGCATTTCTTCATGCAAGCTCTCGTGTTTCTATGGCTTCTTACGACTTTTCTGATTCAGGTCTCATTCATATTTTCCCGCATGTTTTGCGTAGGAAATTCATGTAAATCGCGATAATTCTTCTCTTGTCGTTTTCTTGATAGGTCGATGTTTCGCTACCGTATAGTAGTCAGTACACATATAGAATTATGTATTGCCATTTTAGCATTTTTTGATATGTTTTTACTGCTGATAATTTGAACATTGTTTTCTCACCTTTTACTTCAAATCTCATGATTTTTGTTTTATTTACGTTAATTTTGAAGCGCATATTCTTCATTCTTGTATTTAGTTTATTCAACATTCTTTGCAACTCTTTCATTAATTCTGCGATAACAACCTTGTCATCAGCGAAATCTAACCCA
Organism: Andricus kollari; assembly: GCA_932074435.1. Taxonomy (NCBI): domain Eukaryota; kingdom Metazoa; phylum Arthropoda; class Insecta; order Hymenoptera; family Cynipidae; genus Andricus; species Andricus kollari. The sequence goes on along the minus strand of CAKNWW010141391.1, from coordinate 5,634 downwards.
CGTACCCTCACTTTCTCGAGATCTACAAGTTCTTTGTCAAAGACGGCCATTCTTAGATACTTTTCCACAAATATGGTAAATAGCCATGAGGACATAACGTATCTTTGTTTAACGCCTTGCATAATAGGAACCAGTGACTCAGTTTCCTATCCACCTTTAGTCTCACATTGGTACCTGCATATATTGCTTTTATTGCTTGTAGGAGCCATCCATTTACTCGGTATTCTTTGAGGATTTCCCAAAGTTTACTTCTGTCTACATTGACTCCGTATAATTTTAGGACTTACTAAAGTTTACTTCTATCTACCTTGTAAAATCATTTTTCTAGGTCAACAAACAGACGAAAAACTTTCTTTCCTGCTCAAAGAATTTTTTCTCTGATCTGTCTTAGTATAAATATTTGATCTCTGCATGATCTTCCACACAGAAATCCACTAACCTCAATCACTAACCTTAATGACACAGATTGAGTCAATTGAGTCTTTCAAATCGTCTACTATCCCGTCTGTATAATATAACATATCACCTTTGCTGCTTCTCATGCTGAAAAACTCCGTACTGTTACTTTCCTTCATATATCCCGTAACATAGCCCATGTGCTCATTATATCTTTATTGCATAAGCGCCTCCCAAGTTGCCCTATCCATACGTTTGTTTAAGTTATATTAAAAATATATTCCCCGCCCTGAGTTTATTTTGGACACTACAAGTTAATGATCAGTATTGCATTCAGAACCCCTCATGACTCTTGTATCTTTTACTAGTTCTCTTACTATTTCATCCGAAATAGCGAAGCTAATTATACTGTGGTTATTTTCTTTACACCAGGTGTACATGTGGATCATTCTATGTCGTAACCAAGTATTTGTAATAAATAAGCCTTTTTCTAATGATAAGCTAACTAATTTTCCTCGTTATAATTTTTTATTAGATCCCCAAAATTAGCTAGAATCCTTCCTGTATCTGTATTCTGATGCTGGACGCCCACCCATCCGTTCTTACCTACTAGCAGAATTATGCTTTCACCATAATCAAAAGTACTTATTGTAAAATTTTAAGTATCCCCAAAGGTATCTTTGACTACTCTTGTATCACTATAAAATAAGGCTAAGCGCGGTATGATAAGTAATTTTCTATTTCCTACCTTCATTCTAGGCCACAATAATCTGGGAGATACAAAATCATGATCTTTGATATGCCGTCTTGCCTTTTCATTCATGATCAAACCGACCCCTTGACCATATTTCAAACCCGCCTTTAAACAACCAGTCTCTATTCATCGTCTGAAACTCGACCATTACATTTACGTGTGTATGCATTTCGTCAATCAAAGTTTCAGTCCATTCCGGGGCTATTTTATTGTTTGTATTATTAATTGTTTAGATTGTACATCCAACTACCGTCTTATGCGCGAAATTTATTTTGCTAGCAGAAATCATGCCCAAGTTAAGTAGTGATTCGTCGTATGCTGGAGAGTCTAATTGTAATGTCAGTCCCACCAAACTTTGGTTACTAAAGAAGGGTGGGGGGGAGTGAGGACCGGGAATGGAAACCCAAAGAGTCGCAACTCGATCGCATCTGAACTCAATTACTCACAATTGACACAATTACTGTACAATTGAGCTCATATACGATTGAACATTTTTAATCATATCTCGGGTAACCATTGAGATTTTTAAAGTTTTCTTGGCTTAAAATAAAGATAAGATTTCAGGCTCGATGTCGTATAATTTTAAAGTTTTTGAAACAATTTTCCTAGGTCGTGCTAAAAGTTGAATTTGAGGTAGAAAATTTGAGAAAATATTGAATTTTGTTTTTAAACTTCTCACGTGCTGTATTATTTTAAGAAGGTCAAAAAATATTTGTTGCGTACGACTAGACGTGGCATTTCATAAGTCAGATGCAAATTTGAAGAAGAAAAATACAATTTTGTTCTAATGTTTTATTTAATTTTATCCAACTTCAGGTCACAAGGATTATTCAGTTTTATTTTACAATTTTTTTATTGAATTGATGTTACGCATTCTGCAGTGAATCATCAGTAGCAACAAATTTGATACAAAGGTGTGGCACAATTGGGTAATATCTGCCTTCATTACCTTCCCATATATCGTCAGATATAATATTCTCAACATCACCGCTTATCATGTTTATTTTCATTCTCGAATTATTCTTATCTGTCTTATATATTCTACGACAAATATCAGTATACTCCAGTATTGGGAAAAATATCAACACTCAATGTTGATACCACAATATATCCTTGGTTTGACGTGGGAACAAATTTATCATACTCTGCTACAAATCCAATTACTTTATCGGCATAAAAAATGTATCTTAGAAACTCAAATTGCCGGTTCTGATTTGCATCAGGAGTAATCCAAATATATGACCTGGCATGAAGAGTAGGCTACTGAGAAGAAATCCAGTCAGGTGAATATTTTCTGGCACAAGAAGAAGAACCAGGCTAGCGTTTGCCATTTGGATTCCATTCGGACTCTAGTGAATCGTAATTGGCTACAGATTTAATAAAACTGTTTGGGAAGATTGGGTGATTTTTGCCTACTGGACAAACCCTTATTTCTTCTGCAGACAAATTATCAACTGCGCCGATTATTATATTTATTTTTATTCGCGAATTATTTTCATCTGTCCTATATATTCCATGAAGAGTCCCACTATAATCCAATATTGCAAAGACGTCACCACTGGATGTTGATAATACAATATATTCTTGGTTTGGTCTAAGCACATAGTTCGTATGATCTATTCGCATTTGAATCGGTTTATGGGCAGGAAAAACGTATCTTCGAAATTCAAATCGCTGGTTGTGATTTGTGCAGGGAAGAAGCCGAAGATAGCCGAGTTGTTCAATTGCACATCCCAGTACTTGAACAGTACGAGGCCTGCCGGGAGAGGACCTGGACCCGGCACGAAGAGGAGGCTCCTGAGGTAAAGACCGGTGATGTGAATGTGGTCTGTCAGAAGAAGAAGAACCAGGGTTACGATCGCTATTATAATTGCATTCAAACTGCAGTGAATCGTAATTTTCTGAAGTTGTAATAAAATTTTTGGGGAAGATTGGTTGACGTTTGCCTACTGGACAA
>CAKNWW010141389.1:0-10714 GCA_932074435.1 Andricus kollari | reverse complement strand
CTTAGGTCACTCCAGTGTAAACGGGATATTGTGGCGAGTTGCCTCAGAGTCTCTTGGATTACACAGGACCACAAAATCTAAGCCCTTGCAACGCAGACCAGACTAGGTGGGTCTTATATTTTCGGGGTCGCTGAATTCGAATCCGTTGTTCGTTTGATCTCATCAGGTCAGGGTCAAGGTCAATATAAGGTCAAACCTGCAAAATTCATCGCTAACCAAGAAAGTCAGAGTACCTATAGGTTTTCAGGGTGGCTGAATTCGAGTCCGTAGACCGTCTTGTCCCAACAGGTCAGGGTCAAGGTCAGTTTAAAGTCAAACTTACAAAATTCTTCGCTAACCAATTAAGTCACGACACCTATAGGTTTTCGGGGTATCTGAATTCAAATCCGTTGTCCGTTTGGTCTCATCACGTCAAGTTCAAGTCAATTCAAGGTCAAACCAAACGGACAAAGGATTTTAATTCAGAGACCCCGAAAACCTATAGGTGCTCTGAATTATTTGGTTAGCGATAATTTTGTAGCTTTGACCTAGGATTGACCTTGACCCTGAACTGATGGGACTGAGCTGCACAGTAGGCAGCACTACTTTCAGGCAGGCTGTTCTATAGAAACTGCTCTCCATGCTGTTGTGGCGAAATTGGAGCAGCAGCTGGAACCGGAAGCATATGCTGTGGGTATCTTCTTGGATATAGAGGGTTCCTTCAGCAATACTTCAGGTTTCCCGTCACCCCTTCTGTGGTACATTGTAGTGGACGGTCTCTTTCTTAGGCTAAATGAGGAAGAGTATTACACTCAGGGATAAGCGGATAATTTTGTAATCCCAGTCAGAGGGGCTCATCTGGAATCTTTTATAGGACCTACAATGCCGGCACTGCGCATCGTGAAGCTCTCGTGCGCCAGCTCAGGGCCATCGGTAAATCCGGAAAAGACCAGTCTGGTCATTTTCACGAGAAAATACAAAGTGCCGAAACTTGACGCCCCTGCATTTAGTGGTGGGAGGCTGACGACCGCAGTCTCGGTTAAATATGTAGGGGTAATCCTAGATAGCAAACTGAACTGGGCGAAACATCTTGAAACCCAATGCAGGAAGTTTGTCATGATAGCCTGGATTTGTAGACGAGCCTTTGGTTTGACGTGGAGGCTAGGGCTAAACATTCTTTTATGGCTTTACTCTGCTATCCTCAAAACAAGGCTCCTATACGCGGCCGTGGTCTAGTGGCCACGCGTGAAACTTAAAATGATGCACGACAGGCTGCGACGATTGCAAACGCCAGAGTTTAAGGGTGTCACGAGAGCAATGAGAACTACTCCCACAGCAAGAAACCCCTACATCTTGCGATAACTGCCAGGCCGGCTCACGCAATGGGACGCCTGACAAGAGCAAATAGATAGACTTGAGGGACTTAACACACCAGGCTATTCTAGAAATGAGGCAAGATAAAATCATAAAACGCTTCAACTTTACCAAGACTTTCCGTGTCTGCATCCCAAGTAGAGATATATGGAAAGAAAATGGTAACCCGCCCCTTCAAGGGGAAATCTGGTACACAGATGGTTCCAAAGGAGTTGGCGGTTCAGGATCAGGAATCTTTGACATCGCGGGCAGGAGGGGAATAGGGATCCCGCTTGGGCGGCATGCCACTGTTTTTCAGGCGGAGGTCCTGGCTGTCCTTCGCTGTGCATAGACATTATTAGAAGGAAACGCTGCTGGCAAGCAGATCACAACCGGAACCGGTACTGGGACTAGCGTCTTGCTGCATCGGGATGGCCATCAAAAGCTGTATCCGGACGAAGCACCGGGAATACTAGGAACAAACCCAGGGTTTCCGACAGGCGAAACGCATCCTGGGCGATACGTACAGGAAGTACAGAGCCAGGGAAATCCTGGGTTTACCTAAGAAACACATCAGGAAAGTGGATCAGACGGTAATGGGACACATCCACCCGAACAATTACATGCATAAGATGGTGTATAACCCCACGACAGAGTTGAGGAAATGCGGCAAGGAGTTGAAACATCCCTGCATATCTTATGCCAGTGTCCGGCATTAGCTAGGTTCAGGCAACAAACCAGGCTTTATCACACTAGGCTTTATCCAGAGGTCTGGGGTCAACTACTGAGAGCGAATAATTAACGGTATCGCACCATAGGCTTTATAGCTTGAGCATAAAGGGGACTCCATGGGGTCCCCCGCCCGAACATAAACTAAAATAAAGTAACTAGTGTCCGTAGAGTTAGGCGAGCTAAAAAGAGCTTACTAAAATTTAAAAGTTCAGGATTAAAGATGTTGTGAAAATCTGTCGTTGTGTTTCGGTGATTACTAATTTATTAAAATTAAGCTATAACCAATTTTCAGCTAGAGATTAGAGTTTTGGCCAGTACTAATTCGTTAAATTAGGTTATGATCAGTTCTTAATTATTTTGCAATGATCATGTATTAAATAAATTGTAAGATTAATTGTTAGATATTTTGCGTTATTATTTGTCTGATTCAAAGAAGCCTTTTTATTTGCGGAACACGCCCAACTACCGAGTCTAAGCTGGCCATGCAAAAAGCCGGTACACTGCATCTAGAATTTGAGTCCAGTCTTTAGAGATTTTTTTTTTTATTACTTCAGTATTTCGAGATATGGATTTTGAGAATTAAGTAGCCGCGAACAGGCCTGGCGTCCAAGGATTATAGTAGAGGAAATAAAGATTAGTTTTTTTGCAAGTAAAGTTTAGATTTATTCTCAGATTTTTAGGAAGCAGTGCCGAAGGTATGTTGTAATTTTTGTCATTTAACCATAATAAAGTTGCGAAATTTCAGTAGATACCAGCAATCCCAAAGATCTGAATGGGGCCTACGAACATGCGTTACATGTTGCGAAGAGACAACGATACGCCGACAAAGTAAAGGCAACCTCGGTCTCCTCCTATCATTTATCCCGATATAACGAACACAGTCCAGAGCGGACAAGAACACCTAGTCCCTATTCGAGACAAATGGACTGGACTCATAAATAACGAAGAACAATGAAGAACATATCCACCTGCTCACCCGTATAAAAATCTGTTTCCCCCAAACTATGATTATCCCTATCCACTACCATATCCTTTTCCTCAAACGTAGCTTCAAGATACTGCCAACAAATCAACAGATAATATCGGGCAGACCCAAAACTCTTCCAACTCATCTAGACCCATTTCACCAAAACCTTCTTTAAACGACAACAAGACCTCCCGTACGGATGTAACGGCGAGTTCAAATCTCAGAGAGCGTCCAAGGATAGTCCAATTCCTGAAGGACCATTGCGGATCCTCAGACCCGGGAAAAAAAGAAGAATCACCAGTTGTTGGACTAACTGCGCCAGAGTTTAGGTATTTGATAGCCCATTTATTAGTAGATTCAGAATCCGATGTGAATTTCATAAAACTTCGAGCTATGAAAAGTACGATAACATAGCCGCACAAAAAAAAATCTTTTTTCGAGTCTGGAGGTCAGACCATGCCGACTATATATTTTTGGGTCATTGAATCCGAATCTCAGGTCCAAAACACCCCAGCACGTCAGGGTTTTGACGTAATCTCAAAAAACCTTACACAAATTTTGTTAGAGTTCGGAGGTCAAACCATGTTTATTATATGTGTTTGGGGTCGCTGAATCCGAATCCGAAGTCAAAAAAGGCCCAGCACATCAGGATTATGTCAGGTTATGTCAGAACACTGACGTGCTGGGGGGTTATTGGACCTTGGATTCAATTTCAGCGACCCCAAAAACATATAATAAACATGTTCTGACCCCCGGACTTGAAGAATAAATATGTATCAGGTTTTATGAGTTTATGTGAGAACCCTCACGTGCTGGGGTTTTTCGAACCTCGGATTCGGATTCAGCGACCCAAAAAACATATAGTCAATATGGTCTGACCACCAGACCCGAAAAAGTTTTTTTTGTGTGGTTGTGTAATCGAAGAAGACGATCCTATCAAAATTTTCGGTATCACAACTAATCTTGTTGAAATGCTTGGAACGGTGCAACTCACCATACTCGATAAACCAGTCGAATTCCACTTAATAAAAGACACTTTTCCTATCTTGGCTAGTGGCATCGTAGGTCGTCCCTGCCTGAGGGAAGAATAAGCAAAGATGTCGCTTCGACACAACACCCTTATTGTAATATCTGACCCTATAAAACCTATACTACTTGTCGACCCCGAATCTACAGGAGCTAAAAATAAATATAAAAAATAAACGAAGTCGAATTCTAATAATCGGACCCCGAACTAAACAACCTGTAGAAATTCCGGTAGCCAATGAACACCTGACGGAGTGATACCTCCCTAGAGCCGATACACCTGAGGGTATATATATATGTAGGTGAAGGCGTAGTATGGAATACTGATGGAACTTGCTATGCCTACGCCTATAACAACTCTGAAAAATAAATTGAGATGACTCAACCACCGCAAGAAATAATTCCTTTTGAATACTATGAATTCTCGGGGAAAAGTCATAAAATTCAGATGCCGAATATTCTCGCAGTGAGCGTGTTGCTGAAGTCTTACACACCGATCATCCTAATGATAAGGAGAAAGAACTCATGAAAGGTTGGACAACTGTCTTCGAGGATGTCTTCCATATCCCTGGAGAAACGTTGAACATAACGAACAAGATTCAATATCGAATTCCAGTGCTAGATGATACAGTGATCTCGCGGAAGCCATATCGCCATTCCCAAGATAAATTAGATGAAATCGACATTCAAATTGAAAAGCAGCTTAAAAGTGGTGTTATCCACCCTTGGCAATCATCTTACAATACATTATAGATTACAGAGTTATTAACGAAAAGTAATCGGCGAGGCCTCCCCTTTACTCAATATTACCGAAATACTAGACAACAAGGATGGGCGCGCTATTTTGCAGTATTCGATCTGGTGAGTTGATACAACGTCACAAAGAAGATGCTCGTTTCGGAAGCCTTTGTATACCTGGATTACATCGTAATCTATTCGTAAACTCTAGAGGAACACGACAGACAGGTTCGGAGACTTTTTAAAAAACTAAGGGAAGCGAATCTTAAATTACAACCAGACAAATGCGATTTTCTTCGTACCGAAATTGCATATCTAGGACACATCATCAGCAGCGCTGGAGGGAGGCATAATCAAAAAAAAATTACCGCTATAAGGAATTGCCCTAGACCCAGAACTGTTAAGGTGATCAAACAATTCTTGGAGCTACAGGATATTATCGGCGATTTATACAAAATTATGAAAAATAACCGAAACCTTTAGCAGACTTGCTAAAGAAAGATGCTAAATTCATATGAGGATCCGAACAAAGGCGAAGTTTCCACAAACTACACACTTACTACTGCTGTGAACCCATCTTACAATACCCCGATTTCAGAAAAATCTTTATGTTAACTACTGACGCTTTTGAATATGCAGAAAGCGCAGTCTTGACACAGGAAAAGAATTATATGGATATGCTGATCGAGTATTATTTAAAAATAATAGATCGAACTGAACACCGTTACTTTACATCTGAAAAATAATGTCTGGCCGCTTTAAACGGCATAAAGAATTTCCGCCCATATTTATATGGGCGCGAATTCATTTTGGCATGCGACTATGAACCCATGTATTGGATCACGTATACTGATAATCCTGGTTCGAAGTTGTTTTGTTGGCTTCATAGATTACACGATTATGATTATATCTTCGAATAAATGAAGGGAAAGTTACACAGGGTAGTAGAGGCCTTCTCTGGAAATCCCATTAAGTTCAGCGAGGGAGAAGTGTAAACAGAAAATGATGACTTCACCGATTCTGATAACTCCGTCTCTACGGAATTTAACTCTATGACAATTCCAAAACGAGACGCTTCGAATCATTCGACACTTCCAAGCAAACCCAACAAGCACATAGAAGAAACGGTGTTCAAACTATAACGGCCGATATAATCCCTTACGGGGCCTTACCGCTTAAACAATTCTCGGTAAGAACCCCGAAACAGCTACAGATAAACAAGCTGAAGCGGGTCGAACCACTCGATCTGGAAACCAGAAACCATTGGAAATGCCAAACGCTACACCTATTGGATTGAAGCCGACAGTGACTAGCTCCAGAGGAACAGCATTCATTCTGAAGTGACCCTCGTGCATCCTGAGAGCTTAAAAGGAAGGCACCCACTGCAATTGACATCGAGCACTGGACATGCGCCCGGCAAGAGAAAAACGGATAAAGTCCCTGAAAAAGAAGATTCAGACAAATCTAATGAGCCACCTCCTCATTTAAAGATTAAGCACATTGATAAAAGCGGCATAGCCAGTAGACTCAACAAACTAATTAGGAGAGCGGAAAGCCTCAAAACCCCCATATATAGCTTAGAATCTTCATCAGCCGATGACGTGTCATCCAAATGCGAACTTACCAATGCCCAAAGAAGATCGTCCACTTCAAAATGCACCCCCAATTCTTACGAACTCTTCTTTTCCCAGTTTATCCGATAAATTTACGAACTTGTATATAGACGGAGCGTTCATTTACAACGTAAGCGAAAGAATCGGAAGGCGGAATAGGCGTGTAGTTTGGGCACAATCATCCGTGGAATATATCTTAACCCGCTATTGGGAGGCAAGTGAATAACGCTGCCGAATTTCAAGCCGCAAAGGCTACTGCAAGAAAAGCTATTGAAAATTGCATCAACAGACTGCGGATTAACACGGATTCAAAGTTTCCTATTGACAGTTATACCAAATGGGTCCCAAAATAGGAAAAAAACGGATGAAAGACTACTGATGGCAAACCTATTATCAATCGAACAGAGTTCGAAGAAATGAGAAAAGCATTAGAGTAGGGCCTAAGGATACTGTGCTAGATACTGAAAATCAACCCGAAACGGAAAATTCCGGGCTGGAAAGAAGAAGTACAGTTCGGTTTAAGGACATACGAGAGCTGATAGAATCTCCCATTATAGAAACTCAACCTTCAAGGAGATCATTATTCCAGACGCCAATTTCCTTGGCCATATCCGGAAAGCAAAACATTACCCTCTCATCGCGCAATACTCTAAATGTACATTTGCCACATATAGATGATTCCTCTTTCTTTTTAGACAAAGAAGGCCCTATACTAAATCCAGAGCGAAAGTCTAATTCACCGGCGCTTACCCCAAATAAAACCGTGATGCAACACGAATGGACTGATTGTCTCACATATCGCATAGACAATTACGTCAACTTTATTTCGGAAGACTGCGAACCCAGTAATCCCATTCTTAAACTTCTATTAGCGACAAAACGCGTTTATCCTCAAGATACAGACATAAAGACGGATACGGGAACAATACTCTTGGCCGAGTATATGGATTGACATTAACGAGTATATCAGACACTGTAAGAGATGCCTGAAAAATAAACTGGTAAGGGCGCATACACGTGAACCAATGGTCATTGCGGATACCTTGATCAGTATATTTAACAAAGTGATTCTCGATACTTTCGGTAACATCGATACCACTCCCAGCGGTAATAGACACATACTAACCACACACGATAATTTCAGTGAGCTTTGCATAGCCGTACCTGTTCCCGGCAGAAAAGCAAATACAATCGCACACGCGGTAGCCACGCACTTATTTGCACAATATGGAGCCCCTCGTTGCATCCTTAAAATTCAAGGAGGAAGCTTGGTAAGCAAACTAATGCACGAATTAAAAAAAATATTCGAAGTCAAGAGGATCTCTACGTCCGGGTACCGCCCACAAACTAACGGCTCCCTGGAACGTAGTCATATCGTACTTATCAATTACATTAAACATTATGAGAAAGTTGACGATAATTGCGATGGCTTACTACCTTTCGCGATCTTTACGTATAATACATCGGTACATGAATCTATTAAGTTCACCCCCCTCGAACTAATATATGGAAAAATTGCGCGTAAGCCCAGTTTCTTTTCATCAGATGAAAGGTTAGAAGCCTATGGATCTCATCTGCACGATGTAATAATTAGATTAAACGAAATTGAGAAAATTGCAGCTATAAAATATGATGAAAGCTAACGAGGGGTCAAAGGTATGTTATGAGGAAAAGTCTAGGCCACTGAATGCGAAAATTGGCCATAAAGTAATTATCTTTAAAGATGTAAGGAAGAATAAATTTGACAAACGTGTGACTGGAACATATACGATCGTGGGCTTCTCCGAAAACCACATTGTAGTTCTGGAGGCCTACGATGGTACAAGATTCATGAAGTACGCGGATAAGCTCTTAGTCACTTACTTTTAAATAAAGCTTGACATGAGTACTAAACAGCGTACCCATGCCAAAGGAGGAGGCGTCTTCATCCAATAATCAAGAACCAAGTGCCTCACCTAGAACTAAATCTGAGTCGACATTTCCTAATGATGCTTCAATTAGCCTAGTGATCAGGATGTCTAAGCAGGTACTGCCTAAGACGGTCCAGGTTTCCATTCCCAGGATACTTCATGGTTTAAACAGTCCCATCAAAGCTTTAAGACCATCAGAAGATCATAGTTCATCAACAGTGTAGTGTAAGGTGATCAGTTCCATAAGTAAATAAATTTCAAAAACAAAGGTGTAGAATGAGGATGGGTTATGCTGAGTGTTTTACTTTCTCTACAGTAGGAGAAATAAAAAAAGTGTCCTATATTTAAAAAGGGATCAAAGACTTCCGTCATTAACTATAGACCAATAGCAATACTCAATAACTTTTTCAAAATTTTCGAAATTTGCCTTCATAAAATTGTTTGTGACATATTAGCAGAAAATATCTTTATACATTAACATGGTTTCGTGCCCCGCGAATCTACCACATGAACCTATTGGTTTTTACTCAAAATGTTAAGAAAATGCTTGTAAACTATGATCAGGTAGACGTCATTTATTCTGACGTCTCCAAGTCAACATATTGTACAACACGAAGGTTACTCATCCGACCCATTTATTCCTAAATCAGGTGTATCTCGAGGTTTTAATAAACAAAGGTTTCTAATAAACATGAACGATATTTCGACACTCCTATATTGCTATTATCTACTTTATGCGGATGATGTAAAAATCTTATTACCTATAGCCAACCTACGTTCGTGTGAAAAACTATATCGACGGTATTCAAGTTGAGAGAGTAGAAACAATTATGGACGCAGGAATATTGTATGACGGTAGGCTACATTTATTGCATACAATGATGACATGACTAGTAGTGCTAAAAAACATTAGGTTTTCTTATGAGAGCTTTCAGACACTTTAAATCATCAATCCCTCTGTTTTCTCATTTTTTCGCACTAATACGGTACAAACTTGAATATGCGTCGGTTATCTGGTCACCAAACTTGAAAAAACACATTAAGGCCACAGTGGCATGCCAAAGACGCTTCCTAGAATACTTCTAAACGTTCCCTGAATGTAAGCTATGAGTCGAAGATGACTTCTAGATCCCTTACGTAGTTAAATCGCTGAATCGCCCGATCATTTATCCGATATTCGAAAAGGATTGCATCGTGTGATCTTGTGAGGGATATTACTTTTGGTTTATTTATATAAATATCTAGACCTAGTTCTGCGCACCACATGATGAACTCCTGAAGTTCTTTTTGTAGAATAAAACAATCTCTAACCGTAGCCATTTTTACAAAAAGTTTCGTTTCATCTGCAAATATCAGTTTTTTACTTTCCGTTTCAGATTATTTATCAACATTAAAGAGAATTAGAAATAGGACTGGGCCTAAGTTTGTGCCTTGTGGAACTCCAAAAGTCTGAGTAAAATCGTTCGATACACAATTTGAATATTGAACTTGTTTTTGCCTGTTTATTAGAAACTCATTTAAAAGTAATTTCAGATTAGCAGGCAGGCAAGCGTTTTTTTATTATTAGTACACTATGGTTTAATTTATCGAAAAATGTTTCGATGACCAGATAAATTATATTTAACTGTGATTTTTCTCTTAGTGCATCAATTACACCCCAATATCAAGTTCACCATGGAAATTGAACAAAACGGAAAATTTCCTTTCTTGGACGTACTAGTTTACAAAAGATCTGATAACACATCAGGACATGAAGTTTACAGAAAACCCACCCATACAAACAGATACCTACATGCCTCCTCATACCACCATCCATCTCAAAAGCAATCGGTCATCAATTCCTTTTTATACAGAGCTGTCTCCATAACAGATAAAGATAACTTACAAAAGGAATTACAAAATGTTAAACAAATTCTAATACAAAACGATTACACAAACAAACAAATTGAGAAAGCAATAAGAAAACACACTCAAAAAAACAAGTCAAAACAACCCACTAAAGAAAGAGAGAGAAATAAGACCATAATCCTACCCTACATTCAAGGTATCACAGAACAAATAGGAAGAATTCTCAACAAACACAACATCCAAACCATATTTAAACCACCTGCAAAAATTGGACAACTTCTAAACAATCCTAAAGATAAAAAGGCATCTCTCAGTGATCAGGGAGTATATAAAATCCCTTGTTCTTGTGGCAAAGTCTATATTGGAGAAACCGGGAGGGCGGTGAGCCAACGTGTAAAGGAAGATGAGAGTAAAGTCAGGCTAAAACATTTCACGCAATCAGCACTAGCTGAGCATCATATTGAAACAGGACATAGCATTTTGTTTGACAAAACAACCGTCATCGCAAAAATGCAAAATATTTTTCCAAGAAAACATAGAGAAGCAAT
>CAKNWW010141269.1:0-11341 GCA_932074435.1 Andricus kollari | reverse complement strand
ATCGTCTTCGAATATTTTTTTTATTTTTAAAACGAATATGAACATGAATAGAGCATATCAACAGCTGCGAGAATTCGTTGGATAATTTTGTCTGACCTTCAATTTTGGAATTTTTTGGAAATGCTGTTTACCAAAAATGCAGTCGGGGTAGGTTGGGACAGATTATCGCGGGGCAAGTTGGTACGATTAAACGATTTAACGTATTTAGAGTAGTGCTAGGCATAGCTTGTGGGTTTATGTTATTGCTTAAACTTGAAATTTTTCCTGTCTAAGCCGAAAATCTAGAAAGAATAAATCTGAAAATTATATAAAGTGACTCGATAAGCTTTCTTCGTACTTAAACACAACTGGAAAATTAAAAAAATTAGTCAAATGTCTTTAAAAGTGATTGTTCCAACTTTCTTCCTTTTTAAAAACAACTACAGATTTTCTAAATTGACATTGTTTTATTTGTCCCAACCTGCCCCCAGCATTGTCCCAACCTGCCCCGTATACGGGGTTGGGACACAGGACATGACCTCAGTTATACACTCGCCAAAATTTATATAATGAATATTATGCGCCCAAAAAATTCAGAACAATAGTCAAAGATATGCACTTCAACAGCAAGTATAGAACGATTGTGAATTTACAGCGTCAGGAAGATGTCTACCAGATGTGGGCAATGGTGAAAATATAATGGACCCTTTTTTAAAAACTTTTTACATTTACATCCTTATCCTATAATGACAAGGTATTAGATTTGTGTAAAATTTGACCCCCCCCCCGCGTTGGTGAGAGGTGGACGTTTGTGGACCCCCTGAACCCAAAAAACAGGTTTTTACAAATCGTATGTCTGTCTGTCCTTCGATTTTTACTTTGTTAGCACGATAACTTTCAAAAGAATTAACCTATTGGATTGGGCTTTTGTATACTCTCCAAGGGTCCTAAAATGAAGATCAAGTTCGTTAGCCAGCCATTTTTGATAAAAATTCCAACAGTGAGCGCTTTTTCAAAATTTCGAAGACCACTTTTTTCAAATTTAAAAATTCTATGTATGGATGTTTTAGTACTCCAAAAGACAAACAAAGTATCCCCATGACTTTCTTTGATAAAACAAAAATTACTGGTGTTATAGCATTTACAAAATTCCAAAAAACAGACGAAAATGAACATTTTGAAGCAAACAACGCTTTAGAGTATTGTAATGAGAATGTGGTTACTTAAGGCCAATAGCACCTTAAGTAAATGAAGTTACTTTTAAGTCTGAAATAAAAAGAAATTTAACAATCACTTCATATGAAGAGGTTTTGATAATTTTATAATATTTGCAAATAAACTTTTTCTTTTGATCTAAATCGAACACGAAGTGCAAAGCCTAGAGAAACCGAGCGCAAAACGCGAGGTAAATAAGTCCGAGCGCGTAGCGCAAGGTGAAGCAATTATTGAGCGCGAAGCGCGAGATCGAACAGATGAGCGCCCTGAAAGGCGCGCTCTAACTTGCGAGCGAAGTGAGCCGCACGCGAATTTAGTAAGCGCCTTGTCTAATTTAACTCGCACGATTATTCTAAGTATCTAAACTACCTAAAGTGATATATTTGTCCCCGAAATGTAATTTTAATTAAGTTTTTAGGATAACGTAGCAATCAGTGTACCATGACCCTACCATAAGCAAACATTCTTGCGAAAATGAGATTTTGAAATATTTATAAATTACAAAATCTCTTCTGTATTCCACAATTATTTTAATTCTGAAATAAAATAAACTATGCCCCTAACTTTTGATATAATGTTCTGAAAGTTAGTTAGGGGCAACCTGAAATAACATGTAAGGCTTTCGTTATCTAAAATTAGGAAGCACACTGGAACCTGGGATTAGTTACCTCGGATTTACTATATTCCGAGAACTGATACAGCGGCAGTTTCGTGATGAAAGAGCCGCGGGGCCGAAAGGGAATACAGTGGCTCAGTCAAGCGTGACAAACAACTGGAGGGCCGCACTCAGCGCGTTAGTTGTAACAGGTTACGTCATCCGTCCAAATTCAACAGAAATGATTCACACGGCCCGACCTGCTTACATTTGGAGGCCACTGCAAGCAATGCCCGAAAGCGTAATTCAATACAGGTTCCAGTGTACGTCTTACTGAATTTTAGTTTGGCTCTGCCTTATTCGCTCTGCGACATGCGCGCGACGCAGTCTGGTAATCTTCTCCGTTTCTATACTCGATAGTTCGTGTGTCAAGTGACGCTTTGTCGTTAATCTCCAAAATTCTCGAACACTTGTAGATCTAATTAAGATAATGAAGTGATTTAAATTTTATTTGAGGCAGGTATTTAGATTTTAGACTATCTGTAATTTTTTGCAATTTCTAAAATGTGCATAATTGTTTTTTTGTTCGTGCAAATCGCAGTATTTAAAGAAAGTTTTTTGTTGGAAAATATTGTAAGAATCCAACGGGGTTTCTTTTTTTTCCTGGGTTCGTTCTCGCCTTTCCTTTAAATGTGCTTTCCAACCTTTTCGCTGACCTTTATTCATGCTTTGTCCAGTGCAAAACCTGTTAAGACATCTGAAGGAAAGGCGAACACGATCCCAACAAAAAAATGATACCCCGCTGGTTTCTTGCACTTCTTTTCCAATACGAAAATCTGTCCTCAAATATCGCAATTTGCATGAAACAAAAACAAGTATACACTTTTTGAAAATTGCAAATAATTATCGATAGATCAAATAACAGCCTCAAATTACTTCAATATCTTCATTACAACTAAAGATAATATGGTTTTATATTTATGTAAAAAACAACCTATTATATTTTGAAAATTTTTCAACGGCAATTCATTGAGAAATGTTTAAAGTACCTTCATGAATTTTCTCAGAGTTTCCCTATCATTTTTTCAATAAAAATCATGCTCTAAAGTTCACTGTCGTTAAAAGATGTCAAATTTCCTTACTTTTTACGAGATTCTCAGGTCTGCAAGCTATACAAAATTATCTGAGGTTTTGAGTTCAGGCTCATTCACGGGCTTGACTGAACTTTAAAAGATAATGTATTCATTAAGCTACCATTTTTTGTTTAATAATTTTTCTAATGTCAGAGGACTCGAGTTTTCTCGCCGATAGTAAGATCCAACAGGAATGCGGCATCTCGACTATTAAGAACATATCAGAATTTTTAAAATTTTGTTCCACCGTATATCCTCTGGGATCACTTAAAAGGTACATGTTTCTGAGCAGTGGACCTAACTACAGCATTTTTCTTCATATTTCATTTAACAGCTCTGAACAAATATGATTTACAACAGTTCTGCTGTTCAGAATCATGTTTCCCTGCGGGGTTAAGGCACTTCAAACTGATGTCGGTTTCGCTTGATCCACTATACGTCTAAACGGATGAATTTTTGAACGCAATATGTTTACCACATAATTTAAAGGCTATTATATCGGTTTGGACAGAGAGATTTTTCCGGAAAATGTTCTCGTTTTTCTTTTTTTTTTTATAATTGAAAGTGGAGTCTTTTTTGAGCCTGAAACCGGCAAAACTCTGACTATTGTATACACTAGGCTGCCGGTTTCAGGCGCAAAAACACAACACACATTTTAATAAATTTTCCAGGATTTAGGGGGCTTTTAAAAGATTTTAAGAAATTTTAAATAGATTTCAATAGTTTGGAGGTATTCCAAAGGATTTTAAGGATTTTATAGTATTTTTAAAAGGTCCAAGGAATTTTCAAGGTCTTTAAAAATTTGCAAAGGATTTCAAAAGATTTCAAATGATTAAAAATATTTTATGGTATTCCAAAAGATTTCAAGGCATTTTCAAGAGATTTTCAAGGATTAGAATGGTTTTAAAGCATTTAAAAAATGTCCCTGTGGTTCTAAAGAATTGCCTAGAATTCCTGAACATATGAAATGATTTCGTAGAACTTATAAGGTTTTAAAATATTTTAAAACTGTCTGTGGGATTTAATAACATTTTCGAAGATTTCAATGATTTCAAGGGATTTTGAAAGCGCTTTAGGTATTGTAATAAATTTTCCAGGATTTCAGGAAATATTATCATATTTCATAGAATTCAACAGAATTTTATAATACTTTAATGGATTTCAAAGAATTTATTGATATAAGCAGTAAAGGATATCCTAGGATTTTGAAGATTGCAATAGATTTTAGAAATATTTTTTTCAATTCATTCAAATTATTCTGGAATTTACCCTGAATTGTTATTAATTAATCCTGACTTATTTTTAGCTCATTTGAATTCTTCTAAATTCACTCAATTGTTCTCAGTTTAATGGATTGTTCTGAATTTTTGAAAATTTGTATTAAATTCACTCTAAATTCTTTTAAACGCACCTATTATTCTTCGGCATTTCATCGAAATTCTTTTGAATTCGTTTAAATTTTTCTAAACTTTTTTCATACTTACTGAATTCAATGATTTTTTCATATTTTTTAATTGTTTTCAATTCACTTGAATTTTTATGAATTTCATCGAATTCTTTTAATTTTCCTTAAATTCCTCTAAACTCACGTTAATTTTACTGAAATCAATGGATTTTTTCCAATTTATTTGAATTTAACTTGAATTGTTTTCAAAATCTTAAAAGTTACCCTGAAATCGTTTAAATTGACCTGGTATCCTGATCAATTTCATTGAATTCTTTTGAATTATTTTAAATTAAAAATAACATGAATCACATTATTAATGCACATTAGTCACTCTTGGGGTTAGAAATTAGTCACTTTTGGGGTTAGAAATTAGTCACTTTTGGTCACTTTTTCGTTTTAAATGGATCACTTTATTCATACAAATTAGATTGTGGCAGCCCTTATAAATTAAAAATTTATAAATTTAATATTGTTTTATTCCATTGATATAAAAGATTATATATTAAAAATGTTACAAGATTAAAATTTTGGTCTTTAACTAATAATTGCCAAGGAAAATGAAAAGTTAGTCAGGGAAAAGTCAGGGAATTTTGTGAATGAAGTTTTGCGGCCACTCTGTAATAAGTAAATTAGGATTTTTCTACGAAAGATTAATAGAAATCATACTTACTAGAACACTGGGTATAAATGACTTCGCACTATATGCTATTAGTATAAACTTACTGCTTTAAGATTAAGAGGGCCGATAGCTAAAAACAGCGAAAAGGGAAAGGGCATATCATCATTTTGTTAAAACGGTATATACGGGGCAGGGGAAACTCGGTTAGTTTTTGCTCGTTTTTGCTTCTGCAAGCTTTTCCCGAATTGCGTATCTGACCTTCGTGCCAAATCGATATTTGAAACCGCTTTAGCATCCTCGAGGGATTCTTCTTTTTCTTGCTTAGAAATTAGATACAGTCCATTTACTTTGCCTGAGAGAGTTTCCTTCTTCTGGAAATGTTCAATTTCGTATGTGAGTTTTTATTACAGTTTCAAGAAGTCTATTATATTTGTAACATGTTCTATTTGATTATAGCATTTTTATTAATACAAGAATCTGGAACTCCACCAAAAGCAAACATACTTATGTGATTTTTTGTTTTGTCTCTATACACATATACGCGGGGAAAAACAGTTGACCAAACTTTACTTGACTGTCTAAGACTTCAGGATAGGTCAGTAGGTCACATACTTCTGAACATTTCGTATAATGTTTATTACAAGGTTCAAGACAATTCTCGAAATAATGAAAAGAGTCTGTGAATTATTCCATGAATCTTTTCATTATTTCGAGGATTGTCTTGATCCATGTAATAAACGTTATACGAAATTGTTAGAAATTTCAGGTAAATTTTAAGAAACTTATATAAATTGTACTCTATGCTATGATAAATCCAATTTTCTATCCTTCAGAGTTGTCCCAAAGCGTGATTTTAAAAATATGAACTCTTATTTGTCCAGAAAATTCGGTCTAAATATTTCGTCTGCAACAGAAAACCAGTGGATTTTCTGAAATAAAGACAAACCTTATTATCCAATATTTGCAAAGCTAAAAAAAATATTAGTTTGTTTTTGATTGAAATACATAATTTTATTCTCGAATATGTTTGCCTTAATTTATTTGAAATCTGTCTTCTTTTTTCTCCCTCTGAGTCAGATATGTTTCTCAGCATGAATATTTCATAAAACTGAAAAAGTGATAACGTGGTCCCTCCCCGTAAACGGAATTTCTTGCATACGTTAGTGTAAAAAATTCACTAAAATTCGGAAGCACTAAAACCTATTGGAAAAGTTTATTAAAAAACTAATTTTATATATAATTTTTCGAGAGAAAGATTTTTCTCCTCTGATACATTGCATTCACTTATTGAAAAGTGTGCTTGGGATTGGAAGGTATTTATGAAATTAAATTTTTTCGGATTGTTTATTGATATCAGTACAATTAGTATTAATTGTATTTCACTTACTATAATTTAAGCAAACAGAGAACAAATTTAGGCATGATCTGACGCTGATTTAAAAATTAGACGGTTCGTCCACTTGAAAACTTATACCCGAAAGAAAATCACTCGATTAGTTTTTCTTCGATGCAACCCTGGGCAGTATCCACAATATCTTGTACATCGCTTTTACAAATTTTAGTCTTTGTTACACAGCACTTTTGGACAGACTGTAAGCAAATATAATAATAATATTTATATACTTTATCGTCAACTTGAAGAAACTAATCCAATTGTAGGATTTTTTCACATTTTCATAACTTACGATAAGAGATATTAGATTTATATGCATTTGGACATCTGTCCAAAAAATTTAGATACCTCAATTTTTGTATACATTATAGTGAAAATCTAAGCCAAACAAAATTTTAAATATCGGTCAAAGTACGTCTGCTAGATGAAGTTTAGCCTATACCAATAAATAGTTTTGAACTTTTCAGTCGATTAGCAATCATTTCCTGATGTGTGAAAGGTAAAAGTACCATTATTTTATACGAGCATTTCAGAATACTCAACTTAAGAGTCATACAATCGTTTTTCATTAAGTTAATATCTTAATTGTTTGCCAAAAAAGTTCTGGAAAATGTCCTTTTACCATTTTTTGGTAAGATCCATAGTTTGGCCGTAACATTTTAATTTTCATATTCTCATCATTTTATAATAGAAGGTATTAGATGAGCTTAAAACTTTGATATTTAAATATATCTCGTTTTCTCTCTCGATATTTTCAACAGTATATAGAAATGCAACATAAAGTATAGATTATTATATTTGGCGGCTTTATAATTAGATAAAATAATATAATGTGCTGAAATCTTGTGAAATCGTTTAAAATATATAAGGACACGACTGTCTGGCCCCTTTGAGTTTTTATTTTGTTTAAATAATGCGATTTCATTAATTCTATTTTATCTAGGGCTCTCAAGACCTCTCAGTTACATTATATATTGAGAAATTAATAAAATTTCACTGTTGAAAAAAAATAAAAACTCAAATGAATAAGACAGGCGCATCCTTCTATATTTTGAACCATTTTCCGAAATTTCAGCTCGCTGAAACTGAGCGATTTTGCACGAATGCATTATAATTTCTCAAATATTTTTGAAATATATAAATTAATTATAAAAATATTTTACAGAATATAAATATAGATTTTACTTTTTTATTAGTATTGTTAAAATATAGAATATAAAACTTAATCGCCAGCACGTACATTTTCCATGTGTAAATTATTTGAGGAAGTAATATTTTCTATTTACCTTCACGTTCCTGTTTTGAACACATTTATCCAATTCGGGAAAACAGACCATTTCAATATTGTTCTTGACTTGGACATCAAAATTATTTTGACAAACTTGAGTCTTCTGTTGCTCTCTGTATTCAGCAATGCTTTTCTACACATGTGATGGAAAGATTAATATAAAAGTTGTTTAGTTTGTTAAATGCTGAAACTTAAATATTGTAGTTTAATTGTATCTCAAAGAATTAAGAATTATCATTCCCCACTCACCTGAACTTCTATCCCTTTTTTCGTTTTAAAGTCAAGTATTTGCTTTCTACAATCATTCAACAAATCTGTGAGGACTAGCTGTAAAAGTATTTTAAATGTTACAGTTAAATTTCAAATGTAGCCCTCTATATAATAAATAATTATATTCAGTGAGTAATGCTGGTCGTCACCTACTCGGGCGGTGGCATATAGGTTTCTTTATTCTATATTACGTCCTTTTTCTTCTTATTATTTTTTATTTGAATTACATCCAATTTTGTATTCTGTATTATATCCATTTCTATTCTATATTACATCAATTTTTGTATTACATAGAAAAATTAAAATATGGATTTTGAAAAAAAAACTTGCAAGGTCACTTACTTGGAAGAAACAGAATGCTAGTGAGCAGGAGACGACCGCAAACTTCATGGTAGAATAATGATCCGTTTATGTTGTGCTTCCGAGCAAAGATGAATATTAAGTTTACTCTCTTAATGCCTGAAATTACCTTTTTATGCCAAATAATTATCTTATCATCTCAATGTATTTTTGTTTTGAAAAAACCATATTTTATGACAGAATTGACTTATGCATTATGACAAGCTGAGTACAGTACCCTCTCACTTATCGCGACAGTCTGGGACTGGGATTCGCATTAAGTGAGTTCTCCCACTATATTATAAAGCGTTCTTCCCGTGCGCTTTATCCTCATATCTGATTGGTTAAGAAAATCGAATCTATTCAAAAAAGCTAATGTAAACATTGGACAGTTGAGTAAACAAGTGAGAAAGAGTATTCAGAGGTTATTATACTAATTCAATCTACGAATCCTAGAAAACTTAGTGTTTCCTTACAAGTGTTCTTTGAAAAAAAGATTAATATTTGAGAACTCTGGACAGGTATTTAAGCTTTTTTCATTTCCGTTCTAGAATTGCTAGCAATTTATAAATTAGGTACTTGACATCAAAGGAAGAATTAAGTATTAACCTCTTAAGTAGGTTAAATTGAATGTCAATATTAAAAAAGAAATTATGTTGAAGCGCGAGCATTTTGTTTAATGCGTTCGCTTACATTTTTCGGTAGTGGGAGCAAAACAAGTAGGGGAAGTCGCGATATCTGGTAGTGCGATAAGTGGGAGGGTACTGTATACAAACTGAAAAAACAAGATAAGACGGAGTGGAAAGGATTTACATAATTATGTTCATGAAATAGTTTTAGAACGATAAAAAGGGGCTGCTACGTGAAAAAATATAATAATTATAATTCCAGGAGAGACAAAAACGAATTTTTAATTTAAGAAAAATAAGAAAATCCACTCTCGAGATATTCTAGTGCTGAATCAAGGCAAAAGAAATTCGATTAAAAAATGCAAGCACTTCGGAGTGAGCGAGCGAGATAAGATACTTTTTATTTGAAGGTTGGGACGCCCGTTTTTACTACCACGGGCGGTAATTAAAAATAGCTATCTCACTTTAATTACGAAGCAAAAACCTGTTACCCAGCCGGCAGAAGCATTTTTTAAGCTTAAACCTTTAATTGAACCCTATTAGAAGTCTCTCTAGAATGTCAAGTACGAGCGCTGTGCTGTTTAATATGTTGTTCTTTCGGATTCGGAGTTATCGACCAAAAATCTACGGGAATCACCGACTCTTGGTCCCGGCATATAGTTAATACAGTTATTTCTATATATCAGGAAAATATATTTTTTAAATCTATTTTCCGCAGAACACAGTTAGATAATTTTGTTTATTGCAGGATACAATAACATTTGTACAAACACCTTTTTTCAATAGGGACCGTCCATAAACCACGTAAAGTTTTTTTTCTGAAATTTGGAACTACGAGCCCTCTTTGTTAGGGTCCATAAGGTGTGAACTTCCCTATTTTACGAAATTTTGTTTGACTACATTTTTTTCCTTGAATTTATTTAGGTTTCATTAAAAAAAATGCAAGATGGTTTGGGGAGAGCGGGGGTTTGGTAAAATCTTACTGTTGCTTATGAATTACCAAAGTAGTTCAACCTTCAACCAAGTAGTTGAATTTTCAATAAAAAAGGATGACTTTTTAACAAAATTGTTGAATTTTCAACAAAATAATTAAATTTTGAAACAAAATATAAAATTTTTTACCAATGAAGATAAATGCTTAACCAGAAATTTAATAGTAGATTATTCGACGGAACTTTCTGCCAAAACAATAATAGTTTAAATGAAAATTGAAGTTCAATTTCAATCGAACTTTAATGCTTTTAAAATATAAGGTTAGAAAACGAGACATTTTTCTTAGAAAATAGAGTTATATTTCTCATGCACACTTTTGAATTTTGGACTACACTATTAAATTCGGACTACAGAAAGTGTGTTGGACCTAGCAACATTTTAGGCCCTCAAAAAATTATAAAATTTTTGGTTTTTAAAACCAAGTACTTATTGTTATTAACACATTTTATTTTCTAAAACTAATTTCATTAAGGTTAAACGTTTATTAAATTAACAGAATTTATATTTTATATTTATTAGTCCCTTAAGTTGATAAAATGTTAGTAAGATTTTGGGTTTACAAGAAAATCTGTTTAATTTTTGTTTGAAAAGTTTATGTATAAAATCATAAATTAAAATGTCAAATATTGGTAAATGTTATCTGAAAAATCTCATGGATTTAATATCTTATAGGTATCACATTTATTGACTTTTAAAATGTGTAATTTGTTATTTAAACAAACTTTTTAGAATTTTTTTTCTTTTGTTTGTCAAATATAAAGATTGATTTTTTCAAAAAGTGTTTGGTGAATAATTCTGTTTTTAATCTTAAAATTTTCGTGAAATATCAGACTACCGGATTCAGGCGGAAAATTCCAACCTAGCAAGCTTCGAAACTTATGGCTCCTTGGCTTTTATGGGGTAATTTTGGCACGATCACCCATTTCTGATAAAATAGTTGAAAAAAATGTTTATTAATATGTAAAAATGCAGATGTTGCAGAAATTCTAAAGTGTTTCTACAGAAAAAGACAGATAGTGAAATTATAATGGGTTTTGATGGAAGTTGCTGCCTTTTTCCGTAAAACTCGATACCCGGAGCAAGTGGCAAATGATGCCTTCTTTCGAGACTTGTAGTTGCTGTCTTTCAAGCTGATAATAGAGTAATTAATTTAAAGAATAATAATAATTTAAACAAAAGATTTCGACGGATTGAAAGATTTCCCTTTAACGATTTCAGTTATATAAAAAACTTATTTTTCGATTTTTTGCACTCACTGCCTTTTTCCGTAGAACGGCGGTACATTTATCTTTCGGAAGAGGCACTTTATACAATTATGAATCTCGATTATCTGTTTGAAGAAGATACAAAAAAACTTCTTTTCGTCATATGTACCTGCTTGTAAGACATATAATATCAGGAGATCATGTATCGCAAGATGATAAGACAGAAAAGAATTTAA
>CAKNWW010141264.1:0-13713 GCA_932074435.1 Andricus kollari | reverse complement strand
AAATAATCCTCGATTTATTGCTGTACTAGCCATGGTTCATTCAGATCCCCACATAAGTTTACGGGAAATTGAAAGAAATTTGGGTGTTCCTAGAGCTACTGCAAGTAGATATTTACGGTCTGCAGGGTTTCATCAATATCACATAATTCTAAACCAAGCTTTAGTTGAAGAAGATCATCTTCGCAGGATGAGATTTTGTGAGTGGGCAGTGCAACAAATTAATAATGAGAATAATTTTTTCGATTACGTGCTCTATAGTGATGAGGCTAGGTTTGAAAGTACTGGAGTATTAAATCGACATAATTCTCATTATTGGTCTCTGGTAAATCCTCATTGGATGCCCCACATTACGCTATTATCGTTGGAGATTTTCTGAATATAAATTTTTAAGGTCAGTGGATAGGTAGAGGAGGCCCCGTTGAAAGGACGCCAAGGTCGCCTGACCTTGCCCCACCCGATTTTTATTTGTGGGGTTTTCTACGAGATGTAGTTCACCGAACGGGACCTACTACGAGAGAAAACGTGATTGAAAGGATTAGGATAGCGTGCATAAACATTCCACGTGAAGTATTATTAAACACCGTAAGACATTTCCATCGACGAATCGAACTTTGTCAACAAGTAAATGGTGCAACTTTTGAACATCTTATGAATTAAGTAAGTTTACACGAAACCAGCCCTTTTCAGAGCTAAAGGATACTCGAAATCCGACCAAGCAAGCTCCTCGTGGTGAGTATCGGGTAATGCTAATGCTGGCGGTACAACATAATGTTTGTTATCTTAGGGTTTGTGGGCTTGGGGTTTGTGAGCTTGGAACTGAAAAAATGCGACCTGCAAATGACATTGGATATTGATCTTAAGGTCAAGCGTGTTGTCACATATTAACGTTAAATTGTTCCCTTTTTTGAATGCGTTGCCCAAATCAAAGTTTCCCATTCAAAATCCATTGTCACCTTCAAATGACCTTGAAAAATGACCTTAAGGTCAACATTGTTAAGGTCGTTGTCACACTACCTTGTAAAGTTCACGAAAAGAAACTTGAAAATACCGTTTCAGACGTAAAATTGTACGCTCTTTTCGAATCCCGTGTCAAAAATAGGAATTCCCATTTAAAAAAAAACAGAGTTGACTTTGAAAAAACGTTTACGGTCAAGTTGAAGGTCAATTTGAAGGTCGTCGTCGGCTGTCTTCCTCCAAACCCAATAACTTTCGTCTTAAACATATTTTCCGAAAAAGTCAAATTCAGAAGTTATCTACGTGGATTGATTAAAATGGGACACCCTGTTTTTTATAATCCCTTTTAAATCGTTATAGTTTTTCAAGGAAATGCGCGGGACTGCCCGATAAGAAGGGACCCCAAGCTGGACTTTGGTATCTTGCTAGATATTTTTCTTTACACTCAGTTCACGATAGAACCTTCTTTTATCTGCCTGTAAGGTTCGGTTTTGCTACCTTCTTGCACTACTTTCCTTGTACCGACGCAGTATAGCAGTAAGAACATCAATTCTCTGCCTTTGGGAGTCTATAATCTCATGTAATATTGCTGTTTTCAATGTCTCAATGTACCGAGGTTGAATAATTTTAGTAACATGGTCTATCAGCTTTCAAACTCATTTTCCATGGTGGATCTCGAGCCCTTCCTGGGACAGACGCTACATTTGTTCAAGTGTTTTATCAGTACAAGGTGCTGTCGTTTTTCTGGGATTTCGCTGTTTACATCAACGTTATTAATGTTCGGATGTTGTTCTAGTGGATCCGGTGCTTGATGTTTATTATACCTAGCCCCTATGCCTTCCGCTTCAATCGGGTTTTTGGTCTGTTAGATTCAGCTTATTTATTCTTGTGGCTAGCTCTGCCAAAAAATAAAGGCGCATAACATCTGTGTGCATATGGTAGGTCCATTTTAATCGCCTTCTTGGTTGCTGAACCTCTGCTTCTGCCTCTGGTAGAATTAGGCCATATTCCTCTGGAGAATGTGGTTTTCTTACCGAAACTCCCTGTATGTTAAGATACTTTGCAGCAAACTTTGTTCTGAAGTTATATCCCTTTTCGCTTTTGATTTCATACTTCGCGCTTTCATAATAGAGACGCATCAGTTTCTCTTTCATTGTGTTATCTCACTTGATGCTCTTTCACATTATTTTTGTTGAGGTGGTTGACTGTAAATTCTAACGCTAGCCAAAGGATCCTCAGCAAGCACAGTTGATATTTCACTGTTTTCTATTTGTCGCAAATGTTGGCCAGCTGTTTGATTACTGAGATCTAACTAACCATCTTGCAGCTCACCATCACCACCGTCCTGCATGCGGTGGCCCCAGCGGTAGTTTCAGGGGCGCTTTGACGAACCTCATGAAGCGTTAAACGTTTCAAAATATTCAACATACTCTCCATGTAGTAAATGGGTTTTGGTGTTTCTCTTAGTACTTTTCCTCTTTGTTCTCTGTCTGTCTGGCATGGGAAAACCTGTCAGTAGAAATGCTACAGCCAAGAAAGCCATCAAAGTCATGAGAGGAAAGCTCAAGCCCTACCGCGACACCAACGAAGAAACACCTTCGGCAGGGTTACTATTATTATTATTGTCATTAGAAGTTGTATTCACCGAAAGTTACGATCATGGTTCATTAAAGTAAACAATCTCGAGGCAACTGGAACGTGTACGTCATCTACTCCTGCTTCCTCTGTCCTAGAAGGTAAGCAAGAGAGGGAAATTTACGCGAGTTGACATCGCAGAACTTTGTTCCTTGAAGTCCGTACTCTAGCTTCTAGATACTCTAGATACTCTTTCAAAGCTACAATTCTACTGTAAAATTTTATAAGGAACATTGTTGACGAACCAGATGAAGTGATCTCAGAAGAACAGCCTTTTTCATCCGGTTCGCAATGAACTGAGCTTAACCCAAGAACAACAACGTGAACTTTCGGAACACTAATAACAGCGTAGGGTGGAATCCAACCCAACTAAATATTTCCTGTTATTTGTGATGCATCTGAAATTCTAAAGGGGAGAGATGGTTGGTAATCCATTTCAGAGTAATAAAATATTGCTTTTCAACGCAAATTTTTATTGCAAATAATGCTTGGTAACCAATAATACTAGATAAAAATCTCTTCATGAACTAAGAAAATCAAATACAAAACTATTCTGGGAAAAATTCTTCCAAATCAAATATGGATAAAAAACTTTCCTTTTGTGGTAACGAAATTTTTGTGAAATAAGTAGGTATCATGTTTCTGAACCGAATTATTCTGAAGATCATCAGCATTCAGGCAGCCATAGAAAATCACATTTTTATGCTCACCACACGAACATTTACCACATTTTTCGCAAAATACATAGCCTTTCTTGTCCATTCTGACCTTCAAAGGTTAGAACTAGACAGGACTTGAGGGTACTGGAAAGGAGAAGTTGATAAAAAATATTCACGTATGCGCAACTTCAAGTAATTAGAGCTTGGGTGGGATTCCACCCATACGTTGTTCTTGGGTTAACGGAGGTAAGCCAGTGGCTGAGATATAATGCTTTTATACCTCAAAGGCAGCCGATTACGAGAACTACAAGATGGACTTTGTAGCCTTGGTACAGCCTGCTAAGCTCGAAAAGAAGTGCTTCATATTAAGTCCGCTTCTCTTCCTCCTTTGCCGTGATATTGTCACCGTCTGGTACCAACAATTCAGTCACGTGAATGATCACCATCTTCAGATCTTGGAGAACAATATCAGGCATTGTAGCCATAGAAGTGCCGAAGATGTTAATACAACACTTTTGCAGCCGCATTGTGTCTCTCTATACCCGTAGCGTGCATATTACGAGAATCGACTGAGAACATGTCCCAGTATTTCTGGTTCCTGCTTGTACGATCGGCAGTTGGTATCGCCCATAGGTACATTCATTATGCACTTGCGGTAAACTAAGGTGTCTATAACGCCGTCTGGACAAGCAAAAAGCAATCCCTCAGTCTCTGGTTTTATCCAGCAGACTTGAGAAACAAGTTGGAAAAACACGTCATAGCTCTTGTTTACATATACTTCCATAGAATTGCGTCATCGCAAGAGCGTCTATGGTGACTAGATCTTTACTGCCTCGCGAGTTTTTACAACATCCTTTTTGTTCATCTGTAAGGATGTCACTCTCGTCGAAAGAGAATATACCTCATCTGCTATGATAGCTGTAAGACAATTATTTATTGTTGGAAGACTGGCTATCGGTCGAAAATCATATGGATATTGAGCGCCTGCTTGTTTAGGCAACGCATACGTAGTACCCTGGAGCATAAAGCTTAGCATCAGATCTGGGTGTTCGATGATCTTTTGAAAACACCTTGCCAACGCAGCATGCACGCTAGTCAAGTACTTGTACCAGAAGTTGTGCACCATGCCCGGACCGGGAGCTTTCCAGTTACTTGCTCTTTTTACATCAACAACTTGCGCTAAACCTAGAATTCTTAACGGAATGGATGCCTTTCTAAAGATACATTCCAATGCCCGTTTTAGAAAACGATGATTACATATTATATTGGGATTTTACTCTTCTGACGGATCATCCCATCCGAGCCAATCGATCGGATATCGTAATGCGAGAAAAAAGGTGAAAGAGTCTACATCATCGACATTGCTTGTCCACTTAACCGAAATTTGCAGGCAACTTATACAACCAAGATCCAAAAGTAGAGCGAGCCAAGGCATGAAGTAAAGACAATATGGAGGAATGTGAAACAAGCATCTGTACATCCTATTGTGGTTTCGGCTACAGGAAATGTGCGCGCAAGGTGCACTGTACATCTTGAACATTTAGTAGTCAGTAGGATACTAGCAGCAGCTCAGAAGGTGGTTTTATTAAACACCTTTCTTATTATAAGAAACTTCCTAGACCATCAGAAAGCAAGCGACTAAAAACCTATAGAGTGATACTTTGTAGCTCTAATAAAGCTCCCAGAGGCGACTGTTGTTACCTCCAACACTCGCGGCCGCTTTGTAAGCATAACAGCGGTTAAAGACGAACTGCAAACATCATGCTTCTAATTTAGTACCTACAACATCATCGCAAATGATTTTAAACATCGTATTAAATTAACCAAATACATCCTCATCTCATCAGTCACTTGACTTAATCCGTGGCTGTGATGGAAAACCGGGTTCATCCGAGCACAAGTTTGAAAGAAAAAAAATATGGTAACTCTAAGAAAGCATCCAGATGTGACTGTTGTCACCTCCAACGCTCGCAGCCGATCTGTAAGGACAACAGAGGTATAAGCCGAACTCCAATCAGAACAAACAGTAGAATGTTTTAAAAACTCGCTAGGCACTAAAAATCTAGGAAACAGAGCCGCTTTCCCCAAGCTTAGGGGATACAGTAAGTTCTTATTTTGTTATAAAAAGTGGTTTTTGAAATAATTTTTGCCTAAAGTCATATGCGGTTACGTCACCAGTATCGCGCAGTGCCACCCACAATAGGCCTCTCTCGGATGGAGGCCATGGTTTAGTTAGGAGTGGCAATAAGACCGAACCAAGGCGACGACCAGGCAATGATCACGGACAAACGCGAGAACATCGTTTTAAATGATGTGCCAAATCAGGAGGGACATCCTTACCTGTTGGCAAAGAAGCTCACCGGCGCGAAGAGGATTCATGCAGAGGTTGAATGACCGTTGGGTCAATATGCACCCGGAATATGCTCATAAAACGCCTCAGTATTTAAGAGTTCAGGTATCCCTTTTTGCGCAAAAATTGATATTTATTAGCCAACTCAACAAAATCCCGGCTTGTCAGCGTCAGACTCAGTCCATCGCGAGCCTGACAAAGAACATTCTACAAAGATTGGTAGCTCTAAAAAAGTATCGCGAGCTGGAATCTTCATCTTCAGCTGTGCGGTGTGCCGCGTAAGGTTATCCGCGGCTAGAAACCGAACTCCAAGGAACAGTGCTGTACGAAATCTCTTGCGTAAATTTCCCGCTCTTGCGTATCTTCTTGGATAGAAGAAGCAGGAGTGGATGACGTGCACGTTCCAGTTGCATCGGGATTGGTTGCTTTAAGGAACTATGATCGCAGTTTCTGGTGCCCACAACTTCTCAATAGTAACAAGCAAACTGATTACAATAAAATTCATCATGCACTTGGCTGCAACTCAGTCCGTGGATGATGGGCCAGGCTTTGACCAATATGTCAAATTAAGTACACAACTTGTATCAGATCACTCGATTGCATTATAAAAATGAGTCCGTGGCTGATGATATATATCGGGTCAGCCCCGTACAGATTATTAAAAACAAAAAAATATAACTCTAGCCAAAATTCCTGAGACATATTCGGCTGTAACCTGTGAGAAAAATGAGCTTCCTCATTTTTTATAATAATTACACAGGACCACAAAACCTAAACGCTTTCAACATAGACCAGACTTGGTTGGTCTTAAATTTTCGGGTCGCTGAATTCGAATCCGCTGTCCGTTTGTCCCATCAGATCAGGGTCAAGGTCAGTTCAAGGTCAAACTTACAAAATTCATCGCTAGACAATCAAGTCATGGTACGTATAGGTTTTCGGGGTCGCTGAATTCAAATCCGTTATCCGCTTGGTCCCATCAGGTCAGGGTCAAGGTCAATTCAAGTTCAAACCTACAAAATTCATCGCTAACCAAATAAGTCAGGGCACCTATAGCTTTTGGGGGTCGCTGAATTCGAATGCGTTGTCAAGGTCAGTTCAAGGTCAAACTTAAAAAATTCATCGCTAATCCATCGTCCCTTTAATCTTATCAGATTAGGGTCAAGGTCAATTCAAGGTCAAACCAAACGAACAACGGATTTGAACTCAACTATCCCAAAAACCTATAGGTACCCTGACTTAACTTGTTAGCGATGAATTTGGTAAGTTTGACCTTGAGCTGACCCGATACGACCAAACGGACAACGGATTCGAATTCAGCCACCCCGAAAACCTATAGGTGACCTAACTTATTTGCTTAGCGATTAATTTTGTACGTTTGACCTTGAATTGACCTTGACTCTGACCTGATGGGACGAAACGGACAACGGATTCGAATTCAGCGACATTCAAAATATAAGACCCACCTAGTCTGGTCCGTGTTGCAAGGGTTTAGATTTTGTGGTCCTGTGTTATTATTAAAAATTAATAATTTCTAAAAAAAGATATTTCTTCTTCGCTCCTGTGGTATTCGAACACCACGTCTTCCGATTGTCGGTCGGGTGCTTTAACCAATAAGCTACTAGAGAGATCGAAGGCATCTAATTTAGGTATCTAATTTAATTTGTTTTCTAAACACAAAACCTTGCTATGAAAAGCGTTTATCTGGAAAAACATCTGCCTTCCGTTTCTCTAGTAGCTTACTGGTTAAAGCACCCGACCGGCAATTGGAAGACGTGCTGTTCGAATCCCACCGGAGCGAAGGAGAAAGATCATTTTATAGAAATTATTATTAATTTTTAATTCATAAATTTTCAATTTCCATCTGATCCGGAATGACGTTAAGAATTTCTGTTATTTAAGGAGTTATCTTAGAACGATATTGTAGATTACCAGTTTCATATTTTTTGAAAGTATCTACATATGATCGATCGTTACCAACTCCGATGATAATACAGATTGCATCTAATTTTATTATTATTATATAAATATATTATTATCCTTTTTTTCAATTTGTTCTTAGGTAAACACGGTTTTTCATCATAGCCACGAACTAGTTTAAGTCAAGTGAATGACGAGATGAGGATGTTATAAGTTAATTTAATACGATGTCTGAAATCTTTCGCGATGATGTTGTGGGTACAAAATTCAGAGCATGATGTAGTTACTTATTCATCTTTTAACGGTGTTATCCGTATACAGCGGCGGCAAGCATTGAAGGTGACAACAGACGCCTCTGGATGCTTCCTTAGAGCTACCATCTGCCACTTTACGGGATTTTAATCGCTTGCATCCTGATGATCTAAAAAGTGTCTTACAATGCGACCGGTGTTTCATAAAACTGCCTTCTGAGCTGCTGCCAATACCCTACTGATTTCTAAATGTTCAAGATGTCCAGTGCATCTTGCTTGCACATTGTCTTTAGCCGAAATCACAATAGGATGAATAGATGCATGTTTCACATTCCTCTCTATTGTCTTTGCTTCATGCCTTAGCTCGCTATACTTATGGATCTTGGTTGTATATGTTGCCCGCAAATTTCAATTAAGTGGACAAGCAATGCAAATGATGCAGACACTTCCACCCTTTTTTCACATCACGATGTCGGGTCGAATGGCCCGGATGTAATGATCCATCTAGATAGTAGCATCCTAATATCTTAATAATCATCCACTTCTGTTCCTTCTGTTCTAGAAGGTAAGCAATAGCAGGAAATTTACCCGAGATAACATCGTACAACACTGTTAATAGGAGTCGGGTCTCTAGCCGAAGATGATCTTACGCGGCAGGCGGGACAATTGGAGATGAAGGTGTCACATCTGGATACTTTTTTAGAGCTACTATATGAAGTGATCCCAGAAGAACAGCCTTTTGCATCCGGTTCGCGATGGACTGAGCCTGACGATCGCAAACCGGAATCATTTCGAGTTGGCTAAGATATCAAGCTTTCTTACCTCCAGGGCAGCCGATTATGAGAACTACAAGATAGACTTTGTAGACTCGGTGCAGCCACTAAACTCGAAAATAAGTGCTTCATATTCAGCCTGCTTCTCTTCCTCCTTTGCCGTGATATTATCATCGGCTAATTCCGAGAATTCAATCACGTCAATGATCTTCGTCTTCAGATTTCGGAGGACAATATCAGGCTTTATGGCACTGAGACGTTGAGAGGTGAAGAATGAAAAATTCAAGTAGATCTTGCACTGATCATTCTCTACAACGGAATCAAGTTCCCCCTGGGCATACGGTAAAAGGATAATAATAATTATTATTATTTTGGCCCACCTTACACCCACTGGTACTCATGACCTGGTGCTTCGTTACTAAACACGGTCGCGAATCGCGGCACGTCATTAGTAGATTCGTTATAGGGATCCGACATTCATACTGGAGAGTCCATCCATAGGGATCCATCTTTCTTACAAACGCTCATAATGCTAACGACTGAGACCAACGATTTAAAATATTAACTTTATTTACATTAAACGGAGAAAGACAAACACAACTTCACACACGCACACGGTATACAAATATACAAAAAAAGGTCAAAAATCAAAAGTCAACATTACATGTCAAAAATTAAAAATGTGTTTACCACAGTGATCAGCCGTTTACGCGGGATAGCCACAGAAGGCGATTTTAGCCGCTATCATTGTTCACGCCTAGAAAACTCCGAACGATGCGGCAACTCTCGGGAAAAAGTTCTACCTGCCTTAACCAGAAGTTTAAAGCATCACTAGTCACGCAAGGAATATTTATTGTTTGGGGGGTGTTGTTTGTGTAGCTATTAACCCTGCCATTGAGCAGCTAGCTGTTCGGCGTCAAGATGTACGATGTTGTGGAGTTCTGGAAATCAACAGCTGTAAGTTCTAAGGGGATATACAGGGCAACTCTACAGATGTAGTCGTAGAGTAAGATGTTAGTCCTGTGTTGGAAATATTCGCGCAATTGCGTAACCTCAGAGTCACACAATAGACGAACATCCATAACCTTTCTGCCCTAAGCTTGCGTGGCAATACTATTCTATTTACAGCTGTCCTCTCATGGTGCATTTAGTGCTCAGACATTTTCACACGGATAATTCTGTTCAGCCTCTTGAGGTCACTCATAGACCAGAAGACCAAACCAAAGGAGTATGTTAGGAGAGAAATGTCATAGGTGTTAATTGCCTTTGTGATATTCTTTGCACTGAGGCCGGACGCCAGAACCAGACTCAGACGGCCCGAAAAAGCAGTTTCAAGCCCCTTTTTAATTGCAGAGTGGAGCGGATCCCTTGCCTCATAATGCCCGGAGACATCCTGATGTCGTAGGAGAACTGCAGCAGATGTTAAGTAGGCTGTTCAGTTTCGACTCTGAGGTTACATCAACTTTTGGGTCGTCCATGTACAGGAGGTGAGTGAGTTGAGACACAGCCGCTTTCGCCTTAATTTTGAATTTATAGGACGTGTTATTTAGTGTCGAATTCAGCGGATACAATGCTAATCAATACCATAGTGCGGGTATCTCTCATCACCCCACGACTAAAATATTCAATCCTTGTGCATAGCGTGATCGAGGAATTGGATGACGACGTGAGGACAGATCTTACATGCCTTAATAACTTCAAGTAAATAATCGTGTGGTATTCAGAGAAATGCATGTTGGTAGCCAATATAGGCCATGTGTAAATGGCGTTGGCGGTGTTACTCATGTAATACAACCACACTGTCAAACTTAATCGTGACGTTGTACTCCTCACAATATTTGTAGACGAAATCCGAAATAATAGCCGTGAGACACTTATAGAGGGTCGAGTAGCAAGGATCTACCAGGATCTACCTTTTTGGGAATCATATACGTTACGCCCTCCGTCATAAAAGAGGGCAAGTGATCTGGCTTCTCCGAGATATTTTGAAGAGCTCCAGCAAGGACGGGGCGCAGGGACTTCAGGTATTTGTACCAGAAGCTGTGCACCCCATCTATACCAGGAAATTTTCAGTTCTTAGCCCTCTTAAGATGCGAATTACGTCGGAGGCTGAGATGGATAGATAATCCATCCCACGCAACCGTACAAATCTGTGCTATTTTAGAAGGGGTCACGTCGTGTTCAGCTGACATGACCTATGTGTCCGCCAGATGCTCGACCAATATCTGACCTTATCCTCGGCCCTAGGTGGTTCACAATAATTTTGAGTCTTGTTTTCGCCATCTGTAAGTCCGCGATAGAAACGATGTTCGTCTGTCAAGATTGTCCTATTGTCATTCCTTCTCGCAGTCAATCACTTCGTCCAGGTTCGTAGATGTTCTTGAACCGATGTTATGTGGGCGGAGGTTTTCCTGCACATGACAAGACAGTCTCTGAGACCGATTGCCCTTTCGAAATTGATACAACCATCTCAGCTTTGCTTTTATTTTACTAATTTAAAGAAGAATAGAGGCATTATCTCGGTCTTCAAGCTGCCAGCCAACCGGACAAGGTCTTTGCCGACTGTAAATTTCGGCAGACCGTTTCTCATAGATGGTTCTTGATTTGAAAAATCGAGGATGACATCAGTAAAGCATACCATGAAACACAGGCTTTCCTTATTGAGCTCTTCAATTAGTTGATCACGAGCAGGGGCAGGTCCAGGCGGCTGCAGGCCTAACGACGTTCGATCATGAGATAGACGCCCCGCTACATCCCCTAGATCTGGCTCCCGCTCGTCGATAGCGTGTCGTGTCACGGACATATGAACCTCCTCTTCAATAGTATCCTCGCATAGCATACGCTTACTAATATCATGTAGGTCTGTCACCTCAACATCACTAAGGTTAGCCCTTGCTAGGAGTCTGTAAACCTCCGCTGCCGTTACATTCCTGACGAAAAGGTGCAACGGCGGGATGTCTAGAATGATCTCAAGAGTAGCTGTTGATATTATTTTTGAGTACCACGTTTTCCCTATTACGCATCTACAGGTCCAGAAAATTATCTAAGCTTTCATTACCACTGTGAATATACAAGAATATACTTTTGTTATTGTGGAGAGGTTAGTGTCATACACCTTGCACTGTGCAATTATCAAAAGCAGCCTTCCAAAATTGTTTTTAAGGTTGATTTAAGTTGATTTTAAGGCGAAGCCACAAAAAAATATTGCACCGAGCCAAAATATTGCGAGTTGTCTAACTTGAAGGGGTAAAAAAACGTGTTAAAATTGATTTAATTAGTTTTCTGCAGGTTGACTAATACCTATCTTTGAGTAAAAAATATCAAAAAATGTAAATTGAACATATTCATTTCAGGTAAGTAAAGCAAAATTATTACCCATTCTTTCTTCTACTTAAAAACACACGTACATAAAACTCAATATACCTATCATAAATACATGTTGTCTTTTTATTCGTATCACTCTCAAGAGGAGAGTTTCATACACTTTCGAATACCCTTTATACAGTTGCATCTTGCAGGGGAGCACCTTTTCTGATACTCGCAGCCAACAAATTACATGCAAGCCTGTTGTGCTGATTGCAGTTACATTACATAGAGCATCAATCATTACCCTCCTTCTTCTAACTCCACTGCGATGAATTGGGTTGGTGAGATTTTCTCCAGCTGACGATCCATCTTGGTGAAGAGGTATTTTTAACACTCGTTGACCGCAGAACAGTTACTTGATCTGCAATAGCATTACAAAAATGAATCATGCTCAGGTACAATTTTGAGAGAGTTAAACGGATCCGAAGTTCCTTTCTGCAATTCAAAAGTTCAGAGAGTAGACTGAGTTTAAAAACTCTGATTAAAATTATTACACCTGTGAATGGAAGTAACTCTACATAGCGATGAGATTTTCGATATTCTTCATGAAATGCACCAAAGCATCGATCATTGTGGTCGTACGCGCATGGAAAAAGAATTACACCATTAATCTAAAAATGTTGCCTAGGATGTTATTACTATGTACCGGAATTTATGCAAACAATGTTAAGCTAAGAAATCGATAACTAATTATGATCGCTAAAATATAAAAGAGCAGAGGAAGTAGCTTATTATATAATGGACATTTTTACGACAATCGGTGTTATACTCAGGCAATGGAACAGAATTTGCAAATAAAATAATTAACATGTGGTCTCAGCTGAAAATTGTACATGGAAAGCCTCGTGATAGTCAAAGCCAAGGATTCGTTGAGCGGGCAAATCAAGATATTCAAAATATTCTGACTACGTAAATGCAAACTAATCAAAGAAACCACTGGGCAGAAGCTCATCGATTCGTCCAAATGATAAAAAATTGTTATTTCCACCAATATATACAACAGCCGCCTTACGAAGCTATGTTTGGCTGCGAAGCGAAAGTGGATCTCAGTACACCGAACCTTCCAAAGGAACCTATGGAACAACTTCATGCAATGCACTTTAGCACGTTTTTGCAACATATGTGGCATATCTGCTTATTTGATTTGTGGATTTGCAACGGCAAAAACGAATAAATGTTATAGAACTAAAATAGTGTGCAGTATCTGCAAGAAGAAGGCAGAAATAGAGAAGAGGAATGCGGCTCAAGAAATATTCTCGCTGCAGCTATGAACGTAGGGTAGGGATTGTATACGCTACGTACAGAATAAGGAATACTTGACCGAAAGTATATCAGGAGTGAGTTCTGATTATTATTCTAATCTTATAATGAAATAAAGCATTTATATATATATATATATATATATATATATAATTTAAAAAATAAGGTTAAACAACCACCGCAATGTCTCACTGGGAGCAACTGCGATCTAAAAAATGACACCGGCTCCCAGTAGGACCGCGGTAAATCACATTCATGGCCACTTCTCACAACCGTGAGATGGGTGGTCACAGGACACGATGAAATCACAACGACAGGCCGGCGAAACCCTCGTGTATTTTGAGTACACGAAGCGACACAAGGATGACAGCTTTCTGCATCCATTTCGCAAGTGCCTTGGCATATTTTTGGCACGCGGGTATGGCTTTAAGGTTACGAACCAGTGATAGTTTCGTACCTCCGAGAGCATCTATCACAAGGACAATTACTTATGCCGAATATTTTGGGTACAGTTTTCGCAGCTCCCTTTTAAGTTCTTGATACCTCTC
>CAKNWW010141263.1:0-10083 GCA_932074435.1 Andricus kollari | reverse complement strand
TTAAAATTTAACTATTCTAATTGAAAATTCATGAATTTTGTTGAAATGTCATCACATTTGTTTGAAAATGTAACTCCTGCCTTTAAAATTACGTTTTTTTCATTAAATTTTTTTTAAACTGAAAATGTAACTATTGCAATTGAATATTCCATCATTTAAAATGAAAATGCACCTCTTTGATTAAACATTAATTTTTTTAACTGGAAATTTAATTATTCAATTTTTGATTTACAATTTATCTTTTTCAGTTGAAAATTCATGTATTTTGACGAAAATTCATATTTTTTGGTTAAAATCAATTTTCTTGGATGAAAATTCATCTCTTTGGTTGAAAATTCAACTAATACAGTTGAATATATATCATTTTAGTTAAAAATTTATCTATTTCGTTTAAAATTTAACTATTCCAGATAAAGATTCATAATCTTATTTGAAAATCCATCAGTTTGGTTCAATTTTAATTTTTTTCTTCACTGACAGTTGAACTATTCGTTTTTTGGTTGAAAATTGATCTTTATTAGTTCAAGATTCAACTGTTTGGTTGAAAAGTTGTCCTTTTTAGTTGAAAATTCTACTATATGGTTGAGAATTTAGTCTTTTATTGAAAAATCGTCTTTCTGGTAGAAAATTAATCTCCCTGTTCCAAAATTCATTTTTTTGTTGTTGAAAATTCCAGTTTTCCAGTTAAATATTCATCATTTTAGTTGAAAATTCATCTTTTTGGTTGCAAATGAAACTGCTTGGTTAGAAGTTAAACTCATTTGTTGAAAGTTTATCTTTTTCAGATTAAAATTCAACTATTTACCTTTATCTACCTTTTATATGGTTAAAATGCAAATCCTTTTTTTTTAAGATTGAGGTTTGAAAAATTTATTTTAAATAACGTCGACCACTTGGATTCCATGTTATGGATCTTGAAGTGAAACAATTAAATTTTGTATTTCAAAGTGCAAGATACCTGTTTCCATTGATTATTATTATTATTGAACATAGTATTTAAATAACCTTATATTTCTCATAATCCTGACGTATGCAGACACTTTTTTTGAATAACAAAAAAACAATTTAAGCTTCATCAAATCACGGACACGGGTTTCTCGACGGCAATAGTTTTAAATTGTTTCAAGTAGTTTCGAGATAGTTTCGAGTAGTTTCGAGATAGTTTCGAGAATTAATCGAAAATGGCGCCATGCGCTTTTTAATAATTGGAGTTTAATGGATTTCAAATTAAATCGTGTAGCAAATATATTCCTTCACGGTTTATTATACGTGGGTAATCGAAAGAGACTTTTTTTCGCGAAGTATTTCAAAAATATAATAGAATAATAATTTTGGAATAACCTTATAGATTTGGGCTATTTTTTGGATTCCCCAATCTGAAATATCTTGGGCCTTCGTAATTTCGAGTCTGTCGTTGACCTAAAATTGTAGACTAAAACCGTCAATAATGATCAGAAAATGTGCCAGCGGGTGTGGAGTTGATATTGGGGGCAAATGGTTCGCATTTTCTACAGAGCCGTTACCATTTCAACGGAGTCGGGGCCGGAGGGCCACGAATTCTTACCGACCATTATAGGACCGAGTCGCTGTTTTCGCTATTAGAATTACAAATACCGTTTATATACTTGGGCTCTTGGAGACGGCACGCGCCCTGGGCACAAAACTTACCACAATAATGTCTGGCATTTCGCGGGAAATTACTGGCCTCCAGGCACCGAAAGTGGACCCACCCGTAAACTGTAAAAACCGAAGTATCATTTGGAACAGAATTTCGGCGTCCAAAAGATGTGCCACAGAAATAAACCTTTGGGGCTATCCGTAAATTACATTAAAGCTTTTTTGTGAGTGAGGGGGAGGGGTGATCTGTGACATGGGAGGAGGGTAAATAGATATTGCGACGTAATATTTTTAATAAACCAACCTTACAGGAAATCCAAGTACACTCAAATAATATTTTTGAAACATTGACAGAAAAATAAAAATTATTCATTTGGAAAAAAATACAATATTAACTTGCAAATATTATTACCTCACTAAGTGAAAAGTGGACGAAAAGTTGAAAATTTCAGAAGAAACTGTAACTATCTAGTATTAATTAAGACAGGAGAAGATAATTATAAACAATATTAATTTGTTTAAGCAATTGTGTCTTCTAAATTGCATTAATTATTACCTCACTCTAAGTACAAAGTGGACAAAAAGCCTAGCTCTATTTTAAGAGAAAATTGCTGAAAACAATAATAAATTGTATAAAAAACTTACATACACATATTATTATCAGTAGAAAGTAGTATTGTATGTATTTGGAACAATAATTTGTATTATAAATCGCCAAAAAAATTGTTAACGCCAAAAACTCGTAAAATAAAATTTTGCACTTATGGAATTTTTTGGGACCCTGTATAAAACAGATTTATGGGGGTTATGTTTGAAAAATAAGTTTGATTCGTATTTTATGGCTAATTATAAAGAGAAATGTAGAGTTTTAATACAATTCACCTGATATTGACGATTCTGAATTTTTTGTAAAAAAAATGCATTCATTTTTTGTGGATTCGAACAAATTTCCGGGCGATATGCATGAAAATTAAAAAAAAATTGGATCACCCTGCTAGATACCCAAGGGCCTTTGGGGTGCTAACAATAACACATTTTCTTGCCTTTTATTTCAATATTAATTTCGTGTTACT
The DNA here is from genome assembly GCA_932074435.1 of Andricus kollari. Taxonomy (NCBI): domain Eukaryota; kingdom Metazoa; phylum Arthropoda; class Insecta; order Hymenoptera; family Cynipidae; genus Andricus; species Andricus kollari. The sequence continues at coordinate 7,393 of CAKNWW010141263.1, read as the reverse complement.
GACATTTTTAGAAAATATTTTTGATAAAAGTGACTATTTAAAAGAAATGTTGTAAATTACCGTATATTGAAGCATTTTAACCATTCGCGATGAGCTCCAAAGAACTGTGGTGGCTTCGTTTAAAAACAAAAGTTTATTTGCTCACAAATGGAAGAATAAAATTATTTTTTGTCAACATTTCTTGACGAAAAAAAGCTCTAAACTCCAAATTCAATCTCCTCATTTTGATTAATAAGTACTAGACTGAAATATTTTGTAGATGCTAATCGGTACTCCTATTGTAAATAACAGTGTGTATGTAGAGGGAAAAGCTGTTTAATTGAATAATTTTTGCGTAGAATGAAATTTTCAATGCAAAATTTACAACAAGTAGCCTTTCATAAGCTACGTTACCAATTTTGGGCTATTTTATATCCCCCCCCCCCCTGTCACTCGTTAACAATTATAATTTTGTGTGGCCCCCTCACCCCTAAAGGAACGTAACACCGTTGACTAAACATGGATTTTACATTTATTCTAAGTTTTTTCTAACGTTTCTAAGTGATGGTAATGAACAAAGAATAATTAAAATTTCATATTGAAATGTGTAGATTTCCAACAAAATAGTTGAATTTTCAAACAAAAAAGATTTTCTACCAAAAGAGATAAATTTTTAACACCAAAAGGCTAATTTTTCAACCAAAAATTTGAATTCTTCAACCAAAAATTTGAATTTTCAACAAAAAAATTAATTTTTCACCACATTGTCATCAAGAACCAAATAGTTAAATCTTCAAACAGAAGAGAACGATTTTCAACAACATTATTAAACTTTTAATCAAACAGTAAAATTTTCAAGCCCAGAAGACGATTTTTTAAGAAGAGAGTTGAGTTTCCAACAAAAAAGTTAATTTTCAGCCAAAAAACATGAGTTTTAATCCAAAAGGTCGAATTTCCAATAAAAAAGTTGAATTTTCTACCAAAAAATCGGACTGAATTTCTGTACGTTAATATACGTTGTAATTTAATTTGAAATAATTAAAAAAGTATAGGAAATTCAATACTCATGCACTGAAAAAAGTTTGCTTGTACTAAGTGAATTTTTGCTTGGCTGAAATAAGTGAAAGTTCTGATTATTTGCAAAACTTTGAATTGAAAAAATGGTTTACTTCTGCTAAAGAAATTCTAATAGGATTAAGTTACCATGATGGGGTTCAAAAGTTCGACCTATTTGTCGGAGGAGAATATATCCTTGAATTTTTTTCTTTGAATTTATTTGAATCAAATAAATATTAATTGAAGATAAAAATATACATGTTAAACCAAATCAATGTGCCAAGAATGGGAATAGATATTTCCTTGAACTGAGGAAATGCGAATTGATGAAAAGAAATTTATTTTAAAGTCAAGCAAATGTTTTATAGGCTCAAAAAGCTATTTCACCGCATCAAATTCTTGAATATTTAAAGCAAAAAAAAAAATCTCAATGATTCAAATAAATATTTTTTTGGCCCAATCCATGCACGAGTGCATTAAAGTAGTTCGTACTTCAATTGTAATTCATATTTTCCTACATGAACAATTGGATACTTCCCAGTGAGCAAAAAAATTAAGGATGTCCCAGAGACATTTTCGGGACATTCCTAAGACGTCTTTTGGAACATGTCTTTTCGACATCCTAGGGATGCTCTTAAGACGTCTAATGTCAGTATGAAAGATGTCCCGAAAACTTCCTATGTCTTCAAGACGTTTTTAGGACATCTTTAGGGTATTAGACGTCTTAGAGACGTTGCTTGGACTGACATTGGACGTCCTAGGAACGTCTGAAGGACGTTCTTGGGATGTTCATGGTTTTGTGACCACTGGGTTTCAGCCTAAATTATAAATAGCATTATTATTATTATAAATAATTAATTAAAAAAATTTGCATAATTTGAAATTTTGATGAAAAATCCACGTTAACCAGGAATCGAACTTGCGTCCGTTCAGTGTAATGTCCATAGCTGTATATAACCCTAGACCATTAATGCCAAATAAATATTTCTTTAAATAATCCAGTCGCCATTACACTTCTCTATGCACCAATAGGTCCCCGAGATACCTTTTGTTTAAAAGGTCGGAAAAAACACCTGATTACGAATATCTTGTTCATGTTTTCATAATACTGGTCAGTTTTTTCCTAAACAATTTTTTTAAACAATTTCATTCATTATTAGCAAACAAAATTATAAAATCATTCTTAGCATATCTCTGAGCAAAAACAAAACCTTTTGCCACTGAGAGTTTTTTTTGTAGGATGAACCGTTTGCAATTTACATCGTTACAAACAAATGCTATTTTAACAGCATTGACATATTTGCATAGTTGTACCACAAAATTTATTGCTCAGAAGAAAATAAAATATCTACGCGACTTAAAATTACCTTTTTATGCAGGTTTGAAAAAAAGTCAAATTAACGAAAAAATCCAATTTCAAGAAAAAAATTTCACGTAAAGTTCTGATACGAAAAACCTAATTGTTTTTGGGCACTTACTATTCGGAAAAGAAACGCTAGCTAAATCGCTAACATAGTCAAGCAGAATTTTGGCTGTAATTAAAAAAATCTGTGGAATGACCTATATATGATTATATTACTTAAATAGCTATCTTAGATAGACATCACAATAGGCAGTGAGTTAAATATTTTTAAAATACCTCTTATCATTGCGACAGCACAAATTTTGATAACTTGAAAATTGTGACTTGCAGGGAAGCGGAGATTTGTAAAAAATATATTGTTCATAAGGAGTTAAACATTGTATTTTGTGCCAGAGAAAAATAAAAAAATGTCAAGAAAATCTATTTTCTAAATCAGGTACAAGGGGAATAAGTATCAACTTGAGTGATTAAAAAAGTAAATTTGAGTTCTGAAGCTTTTTTGCTCTCTGAATTAAAATGGGTAAAATTTAACTAATTACTAGTGCAATTTTTCAAATTCGATAAGCGAAAAGTGAGACACTAAAGATTGGTAGAAAATTACTTATTCAAGTAGTCAAGATATTTCGTAATTCAAAAGTGGTAAACTAATTGCTTGGTAAAAAGAAAAATATTTAGAACTGCATATTATATTTTAAAAAAATGTATAAGCATAGAAAACGTGAAAAATAGAAAAGTTTAATAAAGCGACGCGATGGTAAACCATTTTTAACTCTATTCTTTTAATTTAAGCCATATTCTCACAAATATAAAATAATAAGGCAATGTAAAAAATTAGCATGTTAAATTCAATTTGTTGTTACTTATTTACAAAATTTTGAATGTTTTAAATGTAAATTTTGACTGGAAGAAGGCAGAAAAGTGTACTTGTTGTAAATTATTCAAAACATAATTTTTCAAACAATTTGTATTTGTTTGAAAATTTTGTTCGATCAAATGTTTCGTTTTTCTGATTGACATGAACTAATTAGTTAATTATTCGGGGTGATTTTCGAGTTAAAATAAATAGTTCCAGTTCCTCAGAATAGGTGTAAATTTGGGATGTTTTATCAAAAAAATTGTTTAATAATATGAAAACTGTTAAAAAAATTATGTCTTCTAATGAAAAGTGTGGACACAGAAGGAGCTAATGAAATTTGTTAAAAAATTTTCAACGACAAAAATGCACTTTCTGCATGATTTGAGACGAAACTTACGTTTCAGCAATGAAAAATATTTAAACAGTTAACAATAAAGTGAATCAATCTGGTTGATCTTTAATTTAGACCAATTAGTTCATGTTACTCAGACAAGGTTGTTTTATATTGTATATTGTATGTTTTATATTTTATTGAACAAAATGTTTAAACAAATGTAAATTTTTTTGGTCCACCATAGTGTCATCGTTTATTTAAATTTTCAATATAAATGTAGACACGCTTGGAACATTTAATTTTACAAAATAGAAAAAAATATAATTGTAAGTGAAACTGGCTTGATTTCCTTAGATTATTACAATTTTTAAAATCCAAATTACTCTTTTTTTGAAGAAACATGGATCCAAAAGTCTAGTAAAATCTTCGAAATTCGACTTATTAGCCGATTTGATGTACAGTTGGATTTTTTCTTTTTCAAAAGAATCCAATGTTGCAAAATTTAAATTGTTATTCAACTGCAAAGTGAGACCCTCTCATGGAGTTCCTGTATTGGACCGCCTCTTCAATCACTCCTCCTGTAAAAATAATGAAACTCCCGCGCGTTAGGTCCCTTTCTTCGCGGACGGTCACAAATGATTAAAATTTTATTTTTTATCCGAAAACTTTATTTTTCAGTTGAGTGCAATGAGCAGGCATATCAGAATCTGAAAAAAAATCAATGTGAGGAATAGGATTGAGGAACTTTCTCTACTCGATTACATACATACTAGATTCACAACGTCAGTATACCTTATATCTAATCAACGAAAAAGGTTTTTTTTTTGTTACAAGGGAATAGGTGGTAAAGGTACGGTGTTGTAATGAGAAAAGTTTGTCAATTTTCATCGACTGTTTGGAAGGTTCTGACTCTACTGCGGATTTGTCTGTTCACCTCGTTTGCAGAAACCAGTTCGTCTTTTTGACCAGGTCGACCTGGCGTTGCCATGTAACTCGACGTGCACGTGTAAACAACTGGTAAACTAGTTTCAAGCTCTTCCTTGCTATGGATGGACAGGGACCGGAATGTAATTAAATTGTTGGTCCGGATCCGCGGAAACCGAGACGCGTACAGGTGTGCTAACTTTACTGTCCAACAGTGAAAACCGACTCGAGGATGAAGGTAGAACGAAATTCACGAGGGATTTACAACGACGTCGAGTGTGTCCGACAGGCTCGTCCGGTTCAATAATTACTGCGGAGTGCGGCTTTAAACCTTCCTTTGCATACTTGCTTTACCCTCCCTGTAGTACTTACACTGTATGCTAAACTAGTCGATTAGTATCTAAGTTTACGATCCTCTATTTATACCATTGTAAATTTGTAACAGTTTGAAACTTTGGTACCACTTATATATTATTAGAAATCTAATAGAGTCTATCATGAAACTAATTACATTTTTAATGTATTAATAAAGAAAGTAAAAGTTAAATACGAAACCGTGATGAATATAAAGTCATGGGAAGTTTATGAAAAGAAGAGGAATATGATGATGTTCTCTTCTACATCAACTTTACCATTTTATTCTCATTTAGCCATTCATTATTTCTCATTTGCTCCTCTAGCCCCCTGCAATTTTTTCATCCACTCTTCACTCAATTCATCCTCCCCTAGAATTTTACCACATTCTCTTGTCAGCTTGCTTTATCTTCCATTACTCTCCTACACCCTTCTCATACATGCTTCCATGTTTCCTCTTCCCATTCACAGATTCTGCACTTTGTGTTCTATTCCTTTTCCTGATACAACCCCTCCCTTACCTCGTCTTAATCCTCTCTTTCCTCATCCTTTTTCTAAATACTTTGGCACTCCTTTCTTTTTTATCATCTTATAAAATTTAATATATTTTTATTCCTCAATCATTCCCCATCTTTCTATTAATTGTCCGTCTTCCTTTCTTCTTTCTTCTTTCTATCTCGTTTATTCTGTCGCCCAACCTATCCTTTCTTTGCCTCCTTCAAACAGTGTTTCGCTAACTTCCCTCACTTTCCCTCAAACTTCCATGACCCTTTTCCGCTCTAGTACTTAATTTATCGCTTTTTACTTCTTCTCTCACCATATATTCACGCGTCCAGCAGTCTACCCCTAGCGTCCACCTTATATACCTTTCCTATAACATCTGAATCTCTTTCCTTTCCTTCCATTCCCATATCTCTGCTCAACAGCCTAATACCAGCCATACCAGAATATCAAATAACCGCATTCTCCTTCTCCAATCTTTTTTGAACCTTTTCCCTTTTCCCTATTCCCTATATTTGTTTTATTACCCCTGCCGCTTTTTATATTATCTCTTATGTGAGCTATATGATCTCCAGTCCATTTTTTTGCTAGGTATATTCCAAATATTTAAACTCCTTTACTTCTTCTATCTATACTCCCTTCCATCTCCGAGTCCATTCTTTCTTTTACCTTCTTACTCCTCCTTTTCTAAACCTCATTATCTTTGCCTTTTCTACATTCAAATTGAACTTTTTAACATCAACTATAAACACTCTACCTCCTCCCCTTTTCCCTTTTTTCACTATGACTACCACTACCCTTTCTCTGGAAAACTACCATAACTATCATAATTCTGGATATTTTTCTCCTCTCTATACTCTCCATACTCTGTACCAGGTGTAATTCCATCTTCCATTATTCCTAACACCTTGAATATTTCTGTCCTTGTTATATCCTCCTCCTCGCCTCATTCTCTACTATATTTTTCTTCATTTCTAACTTTCCTCCCTACCCCTCATAGCAAATGTATATAATATTTTTTCCATTCTACCATCTCAGTATCCTATACCTTCTTTCTCTCTTTCTATTTAATACTTTTCAAACCTCTTCTTCCGCCCTAACCTTCTCCGCCCCTTCTCCAACTTTAATCATCTTCCTCTATTTCTTTGTTGCACAACTCAGAGTACTTTTTTTTTCTCCGATATTCTTCTCCACTACTTTTTCCTTTTCTCCATTTTCTGAATTCCTTTCTCACTTCCTTCTTCTTATTACATTCCTCATCCTATCCACATCTATCTCATCCCATTTTTATGTTTATCAACTTTTTTCTAAACTATTTTTTCCTTCTATTAGCAAATCCCTTCTGACTACTCGTTTTAGCTTTACTTCCTTTTTATCCTTATTTTTATTACTCATTTCTCCCCCTAATGTGACCCCTCACAACAAAATGATATCCTTGGAATATCCCTAGGATATCTCGGCAGGATATGCGATATCCTGAAAAATGTCCCATAGGTCTCCCGGGATATCCGTGGCATATTCCAGGGATATCGAGATTTCCGCTCCGGAGGATATCGTGACAGGATATCCTGACGATATCCCGTACGGAATGTCCACAGGATATCCCAATACTATAGTAAAATGTCCCATGAATATCCCGATATTATACTAAAAAAATCCTGCAGATAATCTAATATATTACCAGTGGATTTCCATCATTTCAAAAAATAAAAAGGAATATATAAGAACAACAATTTTATTGCTTTCAAGAAATTTTTAATGTATATTTTACATTGTAAACCCGATGAAACTCGTTAAACTACACATTCATACATTTTGTGCACTTTTGAGGTTAAGTTGACTGTAATGTAGAAAAAGCCGAAACTTCCTATCTTTTTAAACCTTCAGCTTGCATGCATGAATTCATTGAAATTTATAATGTAAAATTTCTTTAGCTTTTTCATGATTTTGCGAAATTTTGCTTTAGTTTTATGTTTATCTATTATACTACGTTATTGTACGTTCTACTTAAATCTACACATATACA
>CAKNWW010141040.1:1979-14295 GCA_932074435.1 Andricus kollari | reverse complement strand
GTAGCAGACCTTGTCTCATTTTGATGACAAACCTTTGTCCATTTTTCAAAAGAGGACAGCAGTCAACAAAGTTGGGAATTATTTCAACTTCTCCTCGCTTTCTAAAAATAATGCTCCACTACGAATAGCATGATTGAAATTTATGTTTTAAATGTTTTTGCAGTAGTTTTTCGATTACGGACGATAATACAAAAATGAAAGTGTTATTTTGCTTTCGGTGGCATGATGGGAATTAATGCTTTAAAAATATTTTGTGTAGTTTTTCAAATAGGGAATACAAGGGACAAAGTCTCATTTTGACAAGAAAATGCTATCCTTATTTTAGAAGAGGCCAAGGGTCAGCAAAGTTGTAAATGATTGAAACTACCTATTATTTTCAGAAAATGATGCATTAGTTCCTGTCTATTTTAGCATTCTAAAGATTTCAAGAGAATTCAGAAAATTCGAAAAATCTGAAGGAGTTCAAAGTACACCTTTCTAGTGAGATAGTCCCCCTTGACGTAAGACCTTCCAGGAATTTACGCTGACGGTACAGGGTTGATGGGGATGAGAGAGAGGCGGTGAGAGCCAATTCGAGCTCAGCGGAAACCAAACCCTATCGCGCGTGAGCAGTGGTCCAAGGCCATTCAGGCCAAGCACGAAACGGGCCCTATCTCGCGAGAGCAGCGAGACTTAAAATGTATTCTAATGATTTGAAAATAATAAAAAAAAAAAATCAGTGATGTGAGATTTCAAAGAATTCGGTACAGTTTGAAGAGTTCAGAAAATGTCAAGAGAATTAAGTGGATTCAGAAGAATTGAAAGAATTCAGAAGAATGTACAGAACCAAGAAGAATTCAGAGAAGTAAGAATAACACAGGACCACAAAATCTAAACGCTTGCAACACGGGCCAGACTAGGTGGGTCTTATATTTTCGGGGTCGCTGAATTCGAATCCGTCGTCCGGTTGGTCCCATCAGGTCAGGGTCAAGGTCAGTTCAAGGTCAAACCTACAAAATTCATCGCTAACCAATTCAGGCAGGGTACCTATAGGTTTTTGAGTGTATCTGAATTCAAATCCGTTATCCGCTTGGTCTCATCAGGTCATCGTCAAGGTCAGTTCAAGGTCAAACCTACACAATTCATCGCTAAACAAATAAGTCAGGATACCTATAGGTTTTCGGGGTCGCTAAATTCAAATCCGTTGTACGTTTGGTTTGACCTTGAATTGACCTTGACCCTGACCTGATGAGACCAAACGGACAACAGATTTAAATCCAGCGACCCCAAAAACCTATAGGTATCCTGACCTAATTGGTTAACGATGAATTTTGTAAGTTTGACCTTCAACTGACATTGACCCTGACCCGATAGGAACAAACGGACAATGGATTTGAATTAAGCAACCCCGAAAACCTGTGGGTGTCCTGACTTATTTGGTAAGCGATTAATTTTGTAGGTTTGACCTTGAATTGACCTAGACCTGATGATACCAAACGAATAACGGATTCGGGTTCAGTGACCACGAAAACCTATTGGTACCCTGAGTTATTTGGTTAGCAATTAACTTGGTAGGTTTGACCTTTAATTGACCTTGACCCTGACTTGATGGGAATAAGCGGACAACGGATTTGAATTCAGCGACCCCGAAAACCTATAAGTGCTGTCACTAAATTGGTAAACGATGAATTTTGTAAGCTTGCCCTTGAACTGACATTGGCAACGGATTCGAATTCAGCGACCCCAAAAACCTATAGGTAACCTGACTTATTTGGTTAGCGATGAATTTTGTAGGTTTGATCTTGAATTGACCTTGACCCTGGCCTGATGGGACCAAATTGACAACGGATTCAATTTCAGCAACCTCGAGAATATACGACCCACCTAGTCTGGTCCGTGTTGCAAGGGTTCAGATTTTGTCGTCATGTGTTATTCGCAGAGTGCAAAAGAATTTACAGAGTTTAAAAGAATTCACATAATTCAAAAGTATTTAGAGAATTTTTAAATAATTAAGAGAATACAAAAGAAGTCAGAGAATTCAAAAGAATTCAGAGAATTTAAAAGAATTCAGAAAACTCAGTAGAATTCAGAAGAATTCAGAAGATCTCAGGAGAATTCAGAAGAATTCAGAGAATTAAGAAGATCTCAGGAGAATGCAGAGAATACAGAAGACTTGGAGAAATACAAAATAATTCATGGTTTATTGTAAAGATTTCAAGAAAATTTAAAAAAAAAAACAGAATGAAAAATAATCAAAGGAAATTAAAATAATTAAACGTGGATTCTAAAGTCGCGTAGTTGCCGAGTGAAGTTGCACCATTGACATTTACAACCTTCTGCAAATTTGAAATGGCAAGGCCTCAGCTTTTTTGCGCACACATTCTCGTCAATGACACATGAACTCTCGTCCATCTATCGTGATTGGTTAATATTTAATTGTTGTTTACGCACTAACTATTAACTTTACAACCAATTTTATTATTATTTTCGTTTCCATTTTTTATGAGGAATTTAAAAATATAAAAATGCACCGTCAGGGACGCAGTTTTAATGTAGTCAAGTGATAGGAGTACTATACCTAATTTGACATATTGGGCGAAGTCTTTTTTTTTCACCCCACCGACCACGGACTGCGCTGCAGCCAAGTGGCTGATGGGGGACTTACAGCATAGGGTGGCATACGAACCACCGAGGCTCTCTTATTATTTCCTTGAAAACGTGATTTCGGGTAAACCCGGCCTTTCATCATCAGCAAAAGCTGATTCGTTTTCAATCGCTGTTTTCCTTACACAGCCGCCTCGAGCGTTAAAAGTGGCACTAGTCGCGACTGGATATTTTGTAAAAGTTACTTTCTGCCACTCCATAGGTTTTTAGTCACCCACTTCAGGATAGTCTTTGAAGTTTCTTACAATGCGACAGGTGTTTACCAAAACTGATTTCTGAGCTGCGGCCAGTAACCTACTGACTCCTAAATGTTCGAAATGTTCAGTGCATCTTGCGTGCACATTTCCTGTTGCCGAAATCACGCTAGGGTGATTAGATGCATGTTCCAAATTCCTCCATATTGTTTTTACTTCATGCTTAAGCTCGCTATACTCATGGATCTTGGTTGTGTATGTTGCCTGCAAATTTCATTTAAGTGGGCAAGCAATGTCGATTATGTAAACTCATCCACCTTTTTTCTCTTTCACCACGATGTCGGGTCGTTTGGCTCAAATATAATAATCCGTCTGGATAGTGTCATCCTAACATAAGATGTAATCTTTGCTTTCTAAAACGAGCACTGGAATTCATCTATAGAAAAGCATCCATTCTCTTAAGAGTTCGAGGCATAAGGCAAGTTGTTCATATATAATGTCCACGTCATTATGTATATGCGTATATTATCACTGAGCCTTTACGCGACAACCATCAATAATGTGCCTCGTGTATTAATTGGTATCTCCACATAATCGGCACCGCTGAAACACGCCTTGACGCAACACCTCTTAACGATCATTTATTGTGGTGGAAACCCTGTCCAGAATCGCAATGACGAATCCTATGTTTCCGAAAACAGGACGCCCCTTTTCAGCCAAATATTGGATGCCTCACTATCCACTCCATGTTGATATGACGTTTTGGGTTTCTCGCCGTGAATGGGTTTTAGTCGCCACTACGTTTCTTATTCCTCTATGGTTTTCGCTCTGATATTTTAAGCAATATTTCTTGTCCACTTAAGCGAAATTTGCAGGCAACCTATATAACCAAGATACATAAGTATAGCGAGCTAAAGAATGAAGTAAAGACAATATGGAGGAATTTGTAACATGCATCTATTCATTTTATTGTGATTTCGGCTACAGGCAATGTGCACGCAAAATGGGCTGAATATCTTGAACATTTAGGAGTCAGTAGGGTACTGGCAGAAGCTCAGAAGGCAGTTTTATTAAACACATGTCGCATTGTATGAAACTTTGTAACCCAGTAGAAAGCAAGCGACTAAAAACCTGTGTCGGGGCACATGCTCTAAGAAAGCATCTAGAGGCGACTATTATCACTTCCAACGCTCGAGGCCGCTTTGTAAGGATAGTTGTAAGGATTAAATTAAATTATAACATCCTCTTCTCATCAGTCACTTGACTTAGTTCGTGGCTAAGATGAAAACCCGGGTTCATCCGAAAACAAGTATGAAAACAAATAATAATAGATCTTTATTATGTGACGAGGTGTTTTTCACCTGTCACTTTGTACTCCACTTATCATTTTAAACTTTACCTGGCCGGGGAACCGTAACCTCGAGGAGCCATTAACTCAACATTAAGGTCAAGTTCCTTCGAAACCAGAGTCACAACCAAAAGAATACTCGTAAATTCATAAATTAGTTCAATTAGACAATAAGACATAGAGAGAAGGATAGTCGACATCATGGTACCGGCGGTCACAATCTTGACATCACGCTGTAGTCCAGGGTCCATTAATGATCATCGAGCTCGAGGAAAAATGTTGGCCAATTGACTAAGGGCCGAACCATCATTACCACTTCCTGCAAGTTTTTCGGCGGATGTTGAAAAAGCTTTGAGTCGATTTCAATATCGTAAAAAGGGGCTTTATCCATTCTTGGATTATTCGTATTAACAATCCTCCCCATTACCGCGAAAGACTGCAAAATTCCGCCTGTGAACCGTACTAAGGTTGGTACGTGCCTATCCTCGGATTGGCTCTTGACCGAGCCCCGAACCTAAAGGAAAGTTCTCATTGGCCAACCTGGGTTACAGCGGGCAGGGAAGGAAACCATCAACGCGAAAACGTTCTTACATAGAGTCACTCTGGGTTCGAACGGCCATGTGGTCAGTCTAATTTACATTGCTCGTTATTGTGAAAAACTGGAACCCCACTTTGAGTTTTGGGAGAGGCATAATACGAACCACCACAATTATCTATACTTAAAAATGGGAGATTCATTATTGTAAAAATTTATCCTAAAATGAGTCATTATGATTTCTTGTTAATTTTTTCTTTCCCTGTTAAATAATGTTGGCTAACTAAATAAAAAAGATTATATATATATATATATATATTGTAAACTTGTGCATACGTGCAGCTTAACTTAGTGCAAGTAAAAAATTTACTTATTAAAATTAATTTATTCAACTTATATAAAAGAAGGGGCGTTTTGGAGAAAGCATAAAATTCTATCTTCTCATAAATGTGGATTTATTCATAAAAACCTATTCTATTCTGTAAATACAGTTTTCTTCCCTATCATCTAGCTATCTTAAATCTAGTCCTAGATTATCAATGTTCTTTTTTATACGCACGTAACTTTAATTTCAATTTATGAAACATACTTTTATTCATTGCACATTCAAAATAATTCAATATTCGACAAAAACTTATTTGCAATACAATTTCTTTTTATATTTTTCAGGTAACGCGATTCAATTCGACAATTACTAAATTTTCTCTCTCTCTCTATCTCATTCTCTATTTATCTCTCTCTTATTCTCTAAAATTATAGTGATATTTTATCCTATGAAAATCATTAGCAAAACTTATATAATATACGTAAAAATCGCAATAAAAATAGAATATTTATTTCTCCTTTGCAAAATTGCAGGCAGGTATAAAAACTCTTTGGTCTGAGGTCAGAGACTGATGTAAAGATATAAGAACTTCCCACAAGGGTCTTTGCTGAACATTAAAGTACGACATACTATCACCTGAACAAACCAGGACACAACTGTCTCAGTTATAATTAATTTTACTTTTATTTCGAACTCTATTTCCCAAGCAATTATCATTTTATTATAATCCTATTGTATTAATACAAAAACTTATATTGCCGTGATTACGACCCTTCGCAGGTAAGTGCAGAATAATCCAAAAAGGAAAAGAAATATTTTCAAGGGCTCTTGGCCTAAAGTTTTCACTTCTCAAAGTGAGACCTTTTCTCAGGTCTAAAATTCTACAGTTAAGAGAAATATTCGCTTCTATCTGTTATACGAACTTAAGCGCTTTCTCAACAGGATGAGGGAGTACAACTCCCGTCCTCTTGTAAGAAGCTAAGCCTTATGACAGATTATAAATTAAATTATGAAACTTATTAGACCCGAGCACAAGATGCAATCTTGCTCAGCTCGTCTGTTTGTCATAATTTAATTGCGTTCCAAATAGAATATGTTTGGGTTCACAACCAATGCCTCAGCAGAATAAAGATTTTATTTTACTTTATTTCAAATCTCTTATATTTCGAGTCCAAATAATTGGAAATAAGAATGCAAGGAAAAATTCCTCGAAAAATCGCCACGAAAGTTGACGCTATAACGTGCAGCCGCACAGAGTTCCGTTCAAAGGAATAACCTTTTTCAAACAGGATTAGAAGATATAATCTTCGTCCTCTCCCAAAGGTACTCGTTCTTTTTGGGGAAGAATTTTGGAAGTAGAAAATATTTCAAGTCCAATAGACTTCCCGCGCTAGCTCGGATGTATAAGGCTAGTGGAAGGAAATAAATTTCCTGCTATCCTTAAGGTACTCTGCTAGAAAACTCCGCGAGTTGTCTCGCCACACCCAACTGCCCGTTTCGGGCGGCGCGAGCTTTTTCATGGATCGCGCCCTACTTCTTCCTCCCACGCATTGCCAGAGATGCAATAGTGGGAGGCTGCGGATTCTGCGCTCTGTCTCCTTGCTCCTATATGATGCAACGTTTTGGTGCCTCATCGTAGGAGCTAGGAGTTTTGCCTAAGTTGAGGCTTTGTGCTGTAACTTACAGGTTACAATATATATATATATATAGCCAAAACAATCCGTCAACTTCTCGGGAGTCTTTTTCCTTTTGAAGTTCTGAGAAATCGGTTGAACGTTAAAATCGAGTTGAAGCTATCAGTTCTGTCATAATCGAGGAAACCATAATTCGTTGGCTATGTTCTACGTGTGGCACGGTATCCGTAGAGTAATTTTCGGCATTTAAGCCATGGAAAATCAAATTAAGTTTCGCTATACAGCATGATTCCTGTCGAACTCGATTATGATCGAGAAGATCTCTGCAGACTCCGAAAGATTTCGAGTGCCCCTTTGGCTTGAGAAATTAAAACTTGATAGTTTAGGTTCTCAACTTGTTTAATATTTAACTAGTGTAGCGTTATTTAAATAATTGTTGGCGTGTTGCTAGACTCCGTTACATCTACATAGATGATGTTTATGTGTTAATCGCGAATTTAAGATTAGGATGACACGTAGCTGAACGATTTCGAAATGTAATTTTGAATAAATTTGGAATCAGCCACGAGGTAATATGGAAAGATTTGGGACCCGTTTAGTTCATACGTTGATCTCGGATTTAATTTCCCGTTTTACTTATCACTCTTTAACTTGTGATTGCGGTATTTCCTTTCTGGCTGAATAAACTGTTTTATTTTGCTTCATAATAAGCCTGTGGATTTCCCATTAAAAAGACTTACCGCCCTTTGTAACAATTACTGCCTAGTCGCATAGCTCAGAATAAATAAATTAATAATTATTAATAGAATTGTCCAGCAGTCATATCGTTATTCCTTCCATCCAAAATCTGCCGATGGATTTTGACATACCTTCGTAAGTTACGGTATAACAGCTCGCGCCTGTTTTGGTTTGATTTCGATAGTGTTTGTTGTTTAACGAAATAGAGTATCAGGCCATTTAATTAAGTAAAGGAAGCTTCTCTAGGCAAATAAATACCTTTACATATGTTCCACGAAATATGTACATTAGCTTACAGAAAGGGATAGACGAGTGGACATAAAAGGCCCAGGTTCAGCTGAACTGCTTTACGACCTAACCTTCTACAATCTAACGTATATGCTTACTATAATACAACTAATTGTTAACGCTAACAAGCTTCAAATGGGAGCAAAAATAAACCAAAATAATATTGTACAATCGTAAATCGTAAATTACGGGACTAAAAATAAGGGACCATCATGTATAAATGGCCGATGAGTAGCTTTCTCGCACTTGGCAGGTTCTCAATGGATTCAAGGGCCTACCCGCAATTTTTCGTACATTTAATTCCTCACAGATTGAGCACTATACGAATTAATCGAATCTTTAAAATTGTTTAACAAACGAGGAGCTAAGCATGAAAAAGAAGCTTCCGCTTTTGCAGTGCGGGCTGAAGGGACCGAAAATTTTCCATTGGCTCTTGTGATAAGAGATTTTCTCGCCCGACTTTCTTCCAAACTGTAAATTTTTAACAATTCCTTATACAAATTAATATTTTATTAATTTTTTTTGCAATTTAGGCATCTTCGATTTTTTTTAAATAGTCGCAAAAGAATACTAGACTTTTTCACTATGAGAAACCGTCAGTAAGAAAATAGGCCAATTAATATTAATTGAGATAAAGGGCCGGCTATAAAGGGAGTTCACGCGCTCGCACTCGAACTTCACGCTCCATCATACCGCGAAACTTTTTTCAAGTATATCATTTTTGTTAATCATTCACGTTTATTCCGAATTTTCTAAGATAATCGAAAAACCTATCAAAAAATGTTTACTTTTGCGTCCAAAGTAGTTTAAACTTTTTAAAATTTGTTACAAAAAATAGAAGGTTTACTTCAAAATTAATAGTAGTTTTTTGAAAATCAATAATTTCGTACTATCATAATTTGTAATCTGACAATAATTATCATGTGTTAATACAAATTTATATATTATACAATTTCAAAAAGCATTCATTGACTCCTAACGGAAAGGGACAGCTGGATCTGAAGCGATTTTCCTATGAGGAGGAAAGCGATGTTTTTCCAAGGCCTATACGTACTCGAAAACAAGAGTGCTCCAAAAGAAAAAAAAACCTTTTGGAAAATGTTGCGTCCCCTAACCTAACACGTAGTCCTACAATTAAAAAGAGTACAGTTAATGTGAAAAAGTTAAAACCCGTGCAGAGGAAAGATTAACAGCTTAAATAGGTTGTCAAGTGCGAGGCAAGGGGACTCACAAAGATCAAGCACCCCGAATCATGAGATGTAAGGGAACTCACAAAAATCAAGCACTCTGAATCATTTTGAATTTAAAAATCAAGCACATCGGAGCGTGAGAGGCAAGGGGACTCACATACATCAAGCACCCCGAATTATTTTCAAGCTATTAAAAGGAGTCTAAAATCGTACTGTAGCCTCCAAGTGGTGGACTCTGCAAACTGTGACTTGATAGAACCTTGGCTTATGACAGGCGTTAAATACTAATATCATAGTAGTATATTTATTTAAATAAACACAATTTATACATAAGACAATGGGTAAATTATTTATTTATTTTAAAATCTGTATAAACTATTATTAATCATTGTCGGAATAGAAATTACAATAGTAAGAAATCATTGATTTTAATCAAAGTAATGGTGATTTTTAAGTAACCAATTTTATTTATAACAAATTTTAAAAAGATTAAACTTCTTTAAACGTACAAGTAAACATTATTGAATAGGTTTTTTAATGATCTCAGAAAACTCTGAATTAATGTGAATAATTAACAAAAATGTTATACTTAAAGACAGTTTCGCGATATGATGGAGTGTGACGTCCACGTGCGAGCCATTGAACTCTCTTTACATTCAGCCCTGTATCTCAATTAATATTAATTGGATTATTTTCTTACTGAAGGTTATGTATATCATTAAGCTATTTCCCTTTCGTCGAGCCTCTAGGGGTAAGCGTGACACTACCCGATTCAGGTAGTGTTTTTTTAGGTGGATAGTTTCTTGTAGTAAATAACTACAAGTGTGGGCTCACCACACCCACGACCGCCAACAATAACGCAGTAGTATCAGACGGTCACCCATCCAAGTACTAACCGCGCCCAACACTGCTTAACTTCAGTGATCTAACGGGAACTGGTGCTTCCAGCGTGGTATGGCCGTTGGTTATAATAATAATAATATATTATAATAATAAAATAGGACGATATAGTGTAAAAAGCAGTTTCCAAAGCTTTCAAAAAAATTGTAATCGCATAAATAGAAAGTAAATTACATGCTTTTGAATCAACACCTGTCCAGGCGTTGCGTTGGGGTTGAAAATTCAACCGCTCACCACATAGGGAGGGGTGGTAATCCTGATCTATAAATTTGTGGATTAACCCAATACTACACGTTAAAATAGCTGTAACATTATTAAACGCTAGCGGTACTCCGTGCCACACTTTCGTTTTTAATGATAACACATGCCCACAACAAAGCTAGAGGTCAGAGTATAGTATCTATATGTATTTTGGGGCGCTAAATACAAATCTGATATTATTTTTCCCCTAGCACGTCAGGTCTTTCACCTAGGCGCGGAAAATTCCCTACAAAATCAGATTTTCTGGGTATAAATTACCCTTGGTATTGAACTCATCTGGAAACGGGTCACAGCATAATATCTTTATGTATCTTCGTGCGCTGAATACAAATCTGATATTAGTTTTTCCCTAGCACATCACGGTTTCCCGCTAGACGCGGATAAATTTCCTAGAAAATCAGCTTTTTTGGGGAGGAAATTACCCTTCGTATTGAAATCGTTTGAAAGCAATTCGGAGCATCCCTGCTTAACAGATATCCCTGCGAATAGATATACAATTTTTATTTTTATATCTATTCGGTTCAGTTCGGTATTCCATGTAGATTGCAGATACTGCAATGGAATCTGTTATGAATGCCAAACTGGTTTGTCAGGTGGTCGTTATCTATTCAGCTCAGTTAGGATGTCCAAGTAGACACTTGAATGGTTTCGGCTTAGAATGCTAAACTGGATATCAGACGTTCGCGATATACTCGGCTCAGTTCCGAATTCCAAGTAGACACTGCAATGGTTTCAGTTCTGATTGTTAGACGGTTTTGATCCATTCAACTCAGTTTTAAACACATTTCTATGGGTTTAGAAATATTTTAAATGGTACACAGTGTGTGAATAAAATTCGATTCCCGGTTTTTCACAGTCACATAAAATTCCTGGTTTCCTGGTGCAGCAACCACCCTGCAATGGTGCACAGTGTATACATTGTTTGGTGGTTTTGCTTTCGCTTTAGTTAACAATTTATAACATTGATTGACGGTTTTGTGTACTCATGGAACATCCTTAACCCTCAGAGGCCATACGGGTGCAAATCGGGCAGGCCGAAAATTTAAAATGTCCCTCCCTCCCAGGGCACGCGCTGC
Organism: Andricus kollari; assembly: GCA_932074435.1. Taxonomy (NCBI): domain Eukaryota; kingdom Metazoa; phylum Arthropoda; class Insecta; order Hymenoptera; family Cynipidae; genus Andricus; species Andricus kollari. Next base: position 3,163 of record CAKNWW010141040.1, on the reverse strand, counting down.
AGAGCTCCCTATCTTATACGATAATTATGTCTATACTTCGACGTAACCATCGACAAACAGCTTGGCATTAGTCGCTCCACAGCTGCTCTGCTGAAACACCGAAAAATTACCTCAGGCCAAATTTGCACCCGTTTGGCCTCGGCGTCACAAATGCGGTTCTGCTAATTTTTTGTAAGTGCCACGATAAATAGCATTTCTGCAGTTATTAACGCCTAATACGTAAGTATTTACTTTTTTAATGATTTTTTTTATTTTCCTAGCTGTCTCATAGATCCTCACCTCGTCAGTGGGCATCAACAACAAAGCTTCCAACTCGCGGCATATGTATGCATGCATATGTGTATATTTAATTTCAATCACTAATGGATGTATTATGTACTAAATTTTTTAAAGAAACTCATTTTTGGTACTGGACATGATTTTTTACGTTTTTAAAATTATTCTTTTTTCAAGCACCTTTCAAAAATATTTAAAATGTAATTTATCGAATAAATCATTTGTTTGATTGCAATGAAAGCATTTATCTCCATTTTCCCAAAGTTATATATAAATAATTGCTATATTTTATGTGATAATTCGATTAAACAATTTTGGTAATAAAATATTTCAATTCCTGAAGAAAGTTTATCCCGAAATCATATACTTGTTTTATTCTTTAAATTAAAATTGAACGAATATAAAGAATGAAAATCGTGAAAACTAAAGTTGCACCCGTATGGCCTTCACGTTACTAGATAGAGGTATGGCCTCTGAGGGTTAAATATATGAAAATACAGAAAGAACGATCAAATCAATCTCAAGTATAGAATTTAGAAATTTTCTTTTATTCTACACAACAAAACAAATAAATAAAATACGATGGCATAGTTATCCATGGTGATCATAGTCGTCACAAGTGATGATAAAAAAAGTGTTTTCGGGCAACAGGTTATATTTCCCTCAGTTTTCAATATTTTTTCATTGAAAAATGTTTACAAGTACCTGGAAACATTTACTAATCGATACTCTGGAGTTTATTAAAAAAAGAATAATCAAAACCCCATTCCTCGAACACCAGTAGATACAACCCCTTAAATACTATGAAATAAAACATTTTCAACACTCATTGATCTTGCTGCTGTCCTCCTGATCATATTCGCTCTCTCCATCGCCATTGCCCTCTACTTCATCATCTTCCTTGTCCG
>CAKNWW010140021.1:1295-16081 GCA_932074435.1 Andricus kollari | reverse complement strand
TGCCGCAACATTGACGACTTCATGTTGATGTACGAGTCGCATAAGAGAATCTGCGCTATTTAGAACTGAGCAGGCTGTAGCCAGAACCGTTCTTCGATGAAGACACTCCAAGCTTAGCAAGCCTCTACCCCCTTTATCTCGAGGTAGGTGTATTCGAGGTACGGAAGATCTGGGATGATGACTTCGATGGATTGTCATCATCTTGCGTGTGCTTCGGTCAAGTTGCTTCATCTCATCGACGTTCCATTTTACTGCGCAAAATGTGTATAGCAGTATAGGAACGGCCAGCATATTGGTCGCCTGGATCTTATTCTTTCCAGATAATTCGGAAGCCCAAATTTTTCTGAGAATTTGGCGATACCTTCTTACAAGGGCCGTTTTTAACACACGCACATTTTGGGTTTCCGCTTGCGGTATTCCAAGATATGTATATGTTTCTCCATTACCAAGATGTTGAATGGTATTTCGGCCTATGAGTTGAACATCCTGATCGTCACGCAATATTGTAGTCTCTAGTCATCCTTGGTGTAGGTGGACGCAGGCACACTTGTCCAGTCCAAAGCTCATGCCAATCGCTTCAGAGTACCTATTCACCGCCCCCACAAGGATGTTAAGATCCTCTTTTGAGGAAACAAAGAATTTAAGGTCGTCCATGTATGCAAGGTAGTTGAACTTATATTCTCTTCTGTTCAGCGGGCCACATAGATATGCAGAGCTTTTGCCATGGAGGACAATAGATAGAGGCAAGAGGGAGATGCAAAAAAATATCGGACTTAGAGAGTCTCCTCGGAAGACCCCCCTCTTATATGTGATAGAGCTTGTAGTCACTTGTCTTTTGTCAGGTGTCATGACAAATCTTGTCCGCCACAAGAGCATAAGCTCTTTTATGCATCTCACTATTTTTGGATGCACCTCCAGGCACTCAAGGAGCTTAATAAGTAGCTCATGGTTCGTGTTATCGATTGCCTTACGGTAGTCAATCCAAGCCATGGACAGATTGCGTCGACACCTGATCGAGTCTTGGGTAACACACCTGCCTATTATCAGGTTCTCCCTGTAATCTTCCAGCCCTCTCTTGCATCCACGTTGTTCAACTATTGCACTCCATACCGGCTCGATAGATGTTAATATCCTCTCTTTGAGCATACCAGTGAATAGCTTGTAGCTGGTGTTTAAGCAAGCTATGTGCATGTAGTTCTGTGGACTTGACAAATCTCCGGTCCTAGGGTTCAATACCGTGCGTCCTTCCACTAGCCACTGCGGGATGGTTTGTTCTCCGTTTAAGAAAGTAGTAAATATACAAGCTAGATGTTGGTGCGTAGAAGTGAACTTCTTCCACCAAAAGTTGTTGATTTTATCTGGTCTTCATTTAGCTGCTAAGTATCTCCATACACTTTCTCCCAGAAGACTTGAATCTCTTCTCGGCTAGGCAGACTTTTAACAGCACGTGACTATTTATTGAACTAGACCGGATGACTGTAGCCTGGCATACAGTGTTCGCTGGTGCATTGTATTTTACGGGCGCAAAAAGTTCTCAATTTTTAATTAAAAAAAAACAACAATAAGAACATTTTTCGAAAAAATCGCTATTCTCCACCCTGTAAAATTGCCTTTAGATTATGTGGTTCAAATATTACACTAAACAATACATTTTGGAGACGTATTTTGTATGTGGTGAAAACCCGAGTCGTTTTAATCCCCTTAAGCTTCGAGCAATGAGAGGGAGATAGAATCTACGCTTGGTTTTCTCGAGTTACCGCTCTCTCCCTCTCCCTTGCTTACAGAATAATTTAACAAACTGTGAATTGTTTAATAATGAATAAAGCATTTTTTGATATTACGACATAATCCGCCTAGAATGTTTCTTCATTTAGAGTCGGATTCTTTTCATCGATTCGAAATCTTTCAAACCCTTCAAATCTTCGTGAAATATTTGTGAAATCTTCTGAATCCTTGAAATCTTTATGAAACCTTTCTGTATTGATTTATTAGATTTCCCTTACTAGACAGCTGAATTCGCATCAACGAATGCTTGGGAAATAATAGAGGTTTTTGAAAAAGTCGCATTTTTGGTCCGCTTGTGGTAGTTTTATCTGCTAGATTCTCTCATAGTTCTCATTTGCAGAATCGAGCAATATTAGTTATAATGCAATAATATTCGGAGAAGGTCTTTATAATTAAACCCACATTCCTGTAACGGTCAGTTTTGCACGATTTGTAATCGCGATTTTGCTACTTGCGCTTCAAAAGAGCTCAAGTGTGTTATCTGTCTGATAGTTTTTCGACCAAGTAAAGATAAATGAACAAAAAGTCATCTAACCGACTTTTTTTAAACCAAATTGAAGGATTTCATTTCTTATTAATCGTTCCCCTAAATCGACAGGTGCTCATTTAAATGTCATTTGAATGCGAGAAAGTGGAAAACATTAACATGACGATGAGTGCAAATAAGACTATGCCATGATTTAGAGCTTACAAACAAAAGACGTAGAACAAAAAGCCTTGTTAGAAAAGACGTGACGCAAAAGTGAAATTGTCATATGTAGCAACAGATATCTGCATTAAGAGGACGTAGCGACTGTTTGTAGTCTTAGAACATGTTAAAATAAGATGCAAATTGAAATAGTGATAAGAACTTATTATATTTTACCAATTTGATTTTAGTGCGGTATAGAGCGATATGAGTGATACTAGCGAGAAGGGAATGCAACGAGCGATATATCGAACGAGAGGATTTTTCTTTGTGAACGAGAGTGAAATCAGCGTGCGAGAGAGGCGAAAGAAATAAGCGAGTGATGATGGAGAAAAAGTTCGGTCTGCACGTTGTTCTTTATTCGGTCATTGTAATTGCACGTCCGGTTGCAGCCCGGTATGATTATGGTCGTTAAAACCTTGTTACTTTATTAATATAGAAAGTGGGTTCTCAATTCAATACAACCTGCCCAAAATTAGAGGCGTAAGCCATACAGAGAGGAAAATTGACTTAACACTGGACTATCATCTTTACTTTGGTGGAACTGAGGCTGTAACATTCATGTGAAGTGGCTTTATGTTGATTTGCGTTTGAATGTGGAGCAGGAAAGGGAGTCCTACTCAAGATTCTGGAACAAAGGAGAGCTTCGTCCCTTCCGACGGAATGACAATGGTGGTAATATAAATAAGTAAAATTAAACAAATATTAAGTACGTCGGTTCACGAAAATGACTGTACACTAAGAAATAATACAGTTCGCCAGAATTTCGAAATGCATAACCGTGTAGGAGTATCAAGCCGCGAGTGCATCGAATCCATCGTTACAGCTTAGTTGGAACCCTTTCATTGAACCTAACCTAAACCAAGACGACGTTCCACTACGTCGGGATCGCGACGGTGATGCCAGTCAACCACTACGTTTAAATAACGGTAATCGACGTCCGGATGAAGTGAGCATTTTTGAACGTATGATGACTTTAATGATTGAAGACAATCGACGGCGACACGCGATTTTCGAAAGAGTGGTTGATCGAGTGACCACACCGCGTGTGAATTTGGCTACTGAATCTAGCCCTACGGTCGACACGTACCATGTCTTGCCCGATCTAAGCCGCAATATACAAACTTTCGATGGTGAGAAAGAAAGTTCACATGCACGTGACTGGCTCAAAAATTGTAAAAAACACTGGACAACTTCAGCGGTGGTCTCCAAGTAATGAATTGACTACATGGGAAAAGTTCGAGCAGGCCTTCAGCAAAACGTTCATCGTTTCAGAAAATGTAACTACGAAATGGCGTAGAATAACTCCACTGCGTAACGAAGTAGGAGATTTAAAATGTAACAATTGTAACAAATTCGGACACATTTCTAAAGATTGCCCGGAACCAAATATTGCGAGGCCGGAAATGAGCCAAATCAACTGTTCCGAGGATAACTCCTCAAGAAAATACTTCAAAGAAGTGTTCAATTGCGTACTGCTAAAGTAGGTATAAGTAACAATAAAACATTAAAGAATGGTGGATACAGCATAGCTGGTACAAGTTTAATAGTTTACTTCAACCGATGAAATTGATACCAAACATCTTGACCATCTTGAATTCGCTATTTCGGATCGTTCATTTTAAATAGTACATTCGTTTTAGTGATCCTTAAAAAGCCCGCCCTGAATCACTTTGATAAAACATTTAAATATCGCCATTGTAGGGATTCGTAATAAGCGATCTGCAAAACCCTTATAAGTATCAATCATCATGAGAAACCTTTGTCATACATCTAATTAACGTCAAGTTTTAACATGCTATTAAAATGACATCAACATTGGTATCAGTTGATTCAGCAGATCAAAATCTACAAGCTTATGTGCTTCATTTACATCATGTTGAACACAATTGAAACTCTTTAATATGGTTTGTAAAAAGTCGTTTTTGAGCATTTATGTTAATTTTTTCCAGGTTCTCGCATTCAAATGACATTAAAGTGGGCACTTATCGATTCATCGGATCAAAATGTTTAGGAATATGTTATTTATTTCATACTTTTGACGACGAGAATGATTACATACAGCTGAAATTTTATAATTTGATTTGCCAATAGACGGTTTAGAGCACTTATGTTCATTCCTCCACTTTCTCGCATTCAAAGGACATTTAAATGAGAACCGATAGATTAGGTGGATAAAAATCATTAAAAATATGTAATTTATTTATGTCCTTCTGGAACAGTTCATAAGAATTGAAAACCTTCAATTCGGCTAAAAAAGACGGTTAGGTTATTTTGTGTCCATTTTTCTCCACTTGATCGAAACCTGATGTAACCAAAACTGGTACTATCTGATTCAGCGTCTCAAAAACGATTTGACAGTATACAAACTTACCTCTGTTGAAGCGCTAATAGCAAAATCGCGCTTAGAAATCGTGAAAACCTGACCGTTCACCAAATTGTGGATTTATATCATCGCGTTCAATTTTAAAGACTTTTACCTACTTTTGTAACATCCTCCTTTGGAATGTTTGATTCAATCACGAATATTTTTTCTGCACAGAAAAGTGTATCAACAAACAACTTTTAAGATACCTATCGTACCATTAAAATCACAATGAGTCACATTCTCTAGAAACTTGCCTTAAGTTTCATGTGTATTTCCATATAAAAAATGTCCGTGTTGAAGGTATGCATTTAGGTACATGACATGGGCATTTGGATCATTTGATACGGACACGGAAACAGCCTGGCGCCATCTATTTAATAAAAATAGCGATCGCTGATGAAGTCCTCTAGTTGACATGTGATTAAACAATAAATTAATTTCTACTGATAATAAAAATGCAACTATAATATAATGAAAATCCCTGTAAAGAAATTTTTTAAATCATGATGTATTGAAATAAACTTTAGCTGGGCGGCCATCAATACACCATGTGGCATATAGATGGGCCACGTCAATATCTATGCTAGAAATGCAGAGCAACTAAATCTAGCTCTAATGATGGATAGACCTACCCATACCTGGGCGATGCAGAGAGCCTTATCCTTGCATGCGGGGCCTTACTAGGATGGATGAACCCCTTTCGTAGCTTCTCGTAGAGTTTGGGGTGCTGAAAATAATTTGATGGAAACACGAGGACGAACCGGCGAAACGTTCACGTTGAGTGGACGAATCAACTCAAGGATGACTTGCTGGACTGCTACAATGCCAGCCTTATCCCTGTTCACAGAGGATTTATGGTGTGTATGCACCAGGGTGGTTCAAACATGCATTGCAAAATTGTTTTTCACTGTAGAGAAAAAAAATTTGCTTTTCTGGAGAAATAAAATCCGTAATTATTTTTTTTAAATTCAAATATTAACACGTGCCATCGGGCACTTCAAAATCCCATTTAACCCATTAATGCCCAAAGTGACCAAAATTTTTCACCGATTTCGACTGGATAACTTTTGATGAAAACGCACTAAGGAAAAAAAATGAAATACATGTTCTGATGCTTTCGTGATCGCTCTTTCCGAATCTGGTGACGAAATTGACGAAACATTATTCCTTATGCCCTTTTTTTGGCATTTTTGGAAAAAAGTCCATTTTTTTCAGCTTTTTTTTCCTTTAATCATAAAAATGACCCTGATAACGTTATCACATGGTGCTGGAAAGTATTCAAATTTGGTCATCGATAATTTTCCTTGAAATATATGCCCTTAAAAAAATTTTTGGAAATCGATGATTCCAATATGGCGACCATTTAAATGTGACATAATGAGTGTTTCTTACAGCGTGTGGATTCTTCGTTGGGAGTGCTTTTTTCTTTTAAATACTTCAAACAAAAGTTTTTCATTTTAACGACTTATTTCGAAAATTGGCCTCAAATTCTGGGCCCAAAGTATTTTTGGGCCTTAGGAGTCCCAAAACATGTTAAATAGTAGAAAAAATCTCATTTTTGATTTCAGATTCGGAATCTACGAAAAATTTCATGTAAGAATACATGAACTCAAAATCCAATGAAAACCGGTTGAAAACCCGGGAAAACTGGAATTCACGGAATTAAAGGAATTAATGGAATTCCTGAAAATCGTAGAATTTCATGAATTCCTTTAATTACTTGAAAAAAGTGTGAAACCGGTGGAAACCGGGCAATGTTGCTTCTATTAACGGCAAAGGGCGCTCCAACTGCATAATTTATTGAATGGGCCCAAAAATGTGAATTGTATTCAACATGAACCTGAGTGATTCTAGTGTTTTATGATGAGATTCATAATTTCGTTCTGAATGCCAGAAGTGGATCGGCATTGTCGGTACTGTCTGAAAAATAGATAAGACCCAATTCAGAATTCGGGAAATACCTATTTTTACAGGAAATCTCACGTAGATTATGAATCTATGAATTTTTGCATCATTGAAGATTATTTGAGTCCCATAAGACCCCAAAAAGTTTCGAGTAGCCGCAAAAGTGTACGTAAGGCAAAAATTTTCGAATTGAAAAATAGGCATTCTATCGTGAAATTTCCCGTAGATTCTGAATTTCGAATGGGAAATGAGATATTTCCATTATTCAACATAGTCTTGACCCCAAGAGGCCTAAAAATATACATGAGTATGCAATAGTGTACGTAAGGCCCAAAAATTGAATTTTGAGTTCAGGCATTCTTGCATAAAATTTTCCGTAGATTCCGAATCTGAAATCAAAAATGAGACTTTTTCTACTATTTAACATTTTTTGGGACTCATAAGGCCCAAAAATACTTTGGGCCCAGAATTTGAGGCCAATTTACGAAATAACTCGTTGAAATGAAAAACTTTTGTTTGAAGTATTTTTTGAAAAAAGCACTCCCAACGAAGAATCCACACGGTGTCAGAAACACTCATTATGTCACATTTAAATTGTCGCCATATTGGAATCATGGATTTCCAAAAATTTGGTTAAGTGCATATATTTCAAGGAAAATTATCGATGACTAAATTTGAATACTTTACAGCACCACGTGACAACGTTTTCAGGGTCATTTTTATGATTAAAGGAAAAAAAACTGAAAAAATTGACTTTTTTCAAAAAATGGCAAAAAAGGGCATAAGGAATAATTTTTCGTCAATTTCGTCACCAAATTCGGAAAGAGCGATCCCGAAAGCATCAGAATATGTATTTCATGTTTTTTCTATAGTGCGTTTTCATCAAAAGTTATCCAGTCGAAATCGGTGAAAAATTTTGGTCACTTTGGGCATTAATGGGTTAATTAAGACGGAGAAATTTTGGATTTTCGAAAAATTAAACTCATACTTCAGGGTTTGATCGAAACGTGCCAAGTTTTTTAGGGATTGAAGAGGTGCATCTACGAAATAAAACCCTAGTAATACCTTTTAGCCCCCCCCCCCCCGCAGCATCCCAAATATGACCCAAAAATAAAAAATCTACATTTTTACGTATTATTGTTAATTTTCAGCAACTTCTGCCATCTTTTTTAATACAAATAATTACTAATGGACAATTTCAATATCCCCTTGAGTTATTAAACAGTCTGTAATTGTTTGAAAAAATATAATCTATTTAAACAATTATTTTCCCCCAAAAATGTAAAAAATGATCGCATTTTCTGTCTGAAATATAATAGTTCATCATTGTTTGGAGTAGTAAATTTATTTTAAAACATTAGGTGATTTTTTAAAGAATTAGGTATTGTTTATTTTCAAAATATCTAAAAATTGAGCCCGCGATCTCCACTTTTTTCTCCAATTTGCATCCTATGCTACTTTTTGTTGAATAAATACGTAATTTTGATACTTTTCTTCTAATTTTCAAAATAATTTTACTTGTTTAAACCATTTTTATTCGTTCAAGCAGTTTCCTTTGCAAAACTTGTAAAATATATATACCATTTTTTATTTTTTTAAACAAACTGAATTTTTTAAAACAGTAATTTGTCCCACAAATATTTTTAAAATCGTATTTTATGAATTAAACATACTGTTGAATGATTTTGAGGAATAGTGAATTCTGCTAAAAGCTTTATGTCATTGTTTATACAATTAAGTATTGTTTTTTTCTTTAAATTTTCTTCAAATTGAGTATGGATAGTTTACATCTAATTTGGCGTACTATTAAATAAATCATAAAAGTCATAATAAAATTAAAATTATGAAAGTGTATTTATTATTACATTATTCATATTTTTACTATCTTTATTGCGATTATATTATAAAAAAGTACATTCACTAATTCAAATTATGATACAAGTTTCAACATTTTCTTTGAACAACATTTTTGAGGATGAAGTGCTCTATTTTAGGTAATTTGTAATAATTAAAATAATAAAAACCTTACTTTAACCAAATTTATACAATCAGGACAATTTATTTATAATCATTTGAATAATAAAAAGCATAATACAAGCCAATTTTGAAATTTTCTGTATTTCTTCCAAAATCGGCAGTGTGAATAGAATAAAATATTATCATTCCGTAAATATGTTTCAAAAAGCACTTCCTGTTTTGTAACATATTGCCGTTTTACATTTTCATACTCGTTATAAATATTAATACATTATTAATCTATGATTTATTTAATAGTACACTGAAAAAATTGTGGGAAAGCAGCTGTGTTCTTAGTGGGAACGCAGCGCCACCACGGCGGTTAGTGCAGCGGCGAAACCACATTTGAGTGAGCAACAGTGCCAAACATGCGAGCAGATCCTTTCCCGTGTGTTGGGAATGCTGCAGTCCCACAAAAGAGAATGCCGAGAGACAAATATAATTAAAATAAATTGTATAAAAGACATTTTACTGCTATAAAAATATGTTTTAAACAAATAGATATCGATAGAACTTTTACGACATAAAATATTTTTTCGGCATGAAAAATAATTTTAAAATACTTAACAAAGTTATTTGAAGTTGAAAAAATGTTTGAACATAAGAATTCATGATTTTTATTAACAAATTATAAACATCATTGTTTTATAGTCTTATCTTTTTACAGATGAAAATAATTTTTCACACAAAGTTACTGCGAATGACATTATGATGTTTTTAGTCCGAAAGGTTTATGCTAAGTCAAAAATCTTAATCTTTATAAAAAATTGTATAAACAATTGTCTCATGTTCGTATACTCTTACAGGAAAAAAATTATAGTGTTTTTTAATAACTTTCTGCGAATTACTTTATGATCTTACCTGCCTATTCTATAAAATAGTTTCAGTCTAATTCAACAATTTCAATTTTGATTAAGAAATTATATAAACAATTGCGTGATAGTCATGTATACAACAATATTTTTTTTTATAAAAGTACTGCGACTGATTTTACGTTGAAAATTATTTCAATAATTCCAATTGTTATTATTAAAAATAACATAGAAAGTTGTTTATATAATTTGTTTATAAAAATTAAAAATTATTAGCTGCGAATAAACTTTTTTGGTTGAATGATAAAAGTCTGTGTCCATAAAGGTTCACCGAAACTCGGTGAGTGTTTAAGAAATATTTTCGGTGTGCCCAGGAGAAACTGTAAAGTCTATGTTTAACAAAAGCCACTCACAGTACTTTTTATGTCTTTTTTATGAATGAAGGCTAAAGAATTTTCAACATCATGTATGAAATAAACTTTTATTTCTAAATTGGTAATACAATTTTTCGAAAAAGTTAAAAGTATACTTAATTTTACAAATGTAAATATAACAAAAAGATGCCTGAAACTTGTTAAAAAGTCCGGAAGAGAATAAGAGACATTTTTTGTGGTTGATTCTGAATCTATCTATTCAGATTATTACGTTTTCAAAATAGCAAAAGAAATAATCCAAACGACCAGTCCAGTTACTTCTGTTTACATTAACATGCGATTGAATCTTGTAGGTTATATGTTATGCGTATTCAGCACCATGGTTAAAGTTCAGGCGAATACGAAAAACAGTTTGCCATGGAACAAACTCCGCGCGAAACTCGTCGTGGGGATGCCGTTCTCCCGCCTAAAGGGAGCGTTACTGTAACAACACTGTTGGGCCTACAGCTTTTCCAATGGGGGCACACAGTGTGCCCAACAAGAGCGAGTCTGCACCAAGCTGCGGGCAAGCAGCGCTCGGCGCATTTGGTGTCGCAGCAGTGTACGCAAAAAAATATGCACACCATCCATACTCACTTTGAAGAAAATTCGAAAAAAAAAACAATAATTATTTGTATAAAGAATGACATAAAGCTTTTAGCAGAATTTACTATTCAAAATCATTGAATATTATGTTTAATTCATAAAATACGATTTTTAAAATATTTTTGGGAAAAATTATTGTTTAAAGAAATTCAGTTTGCTTAAAAAAAATGGTTAATATTGTTTTACTATACACTATACAGTTAGAAAAATTATTGTATGTGTTCCATTTTATATCATTTTTCAAAAGTTTTTGAAAGGAAACTGCTTGAGCAAATAAAAGTTGTTTCAAAAAATAGAAATTTGTTAAACATTAGAAGAAATGTATCAAAATTATGTAATTATTCAACAAAAAGTATAGCATAGGATAACAATTTCAGAAAAAAGTGGAGATCTCCGGCTCAATTTTTAGAAATTTTGAAAATAAACAGTAATTAATTATTTAAATAATCACATGTTTAAAAAAAATGTACTACTCCAAACAATGACTAACTATTACATTTCATTCAAAAAATGCAATTATTTTGTAGTAAGTATGAGTTCAATTTGCCCAAAATTTTCTTATGTTATTTAAGTAGGATTTTAAAGTGCACGGTCAGTCTTTGCGAAATCAAGCTGCTTATTTCTGGAAAACTGAATATGAACGCAAGAGCGCTTTCTCAGACGCTGTATGAACAAGTCGCAGACGAAAGGAGGAAGGGACATTAAGACCAGCCGCGGAAAGCATGCATCTCCTGAGAGATGAATGTTATTTCAGGACAAGGAGGAACATTAACATCCATGTTCCTCATTAGCCCCAAGATCTGGCTGAAATGGATGCCTCCCTTCGTGACGATGTATCGGAGGAGTCCGACCTCTGGACCATCAATTGTTCAGTTTACGGTACGCCCAGGGTCTCGGCCAATCATCTCGTCTTTTCTGACCATTTTTAGGAGTGGATCATTTCCATTTGTGACGATGTTAGCTGTAACCAGGATAATTCGGTTATAAAGACATGGGAGATTTAGAAGTTCATGCCCGCCTTGGCGGCGTGGGATGTACAATCGCGGAACGGACGAATAGATATGCAAGCTTTTCTGCATATGCATGATCTTACGCGTGGCGATGCCGAGGGCCCTAAGGTCGCGCTTCGCGCATTGAACCAAATCTGATGAAGTAGACGCTTGTATTTGCTTCGGGGAGAGTCCTTCACTGATGTTATGCCCTGAATGCAGTTCTCAGGCACGCCTAGGTATGTATAGGTTTCTCCAGTGTCAAGGTGTCTAATAACACTCATACCCACAAGCTCCGGGTCTTCAGGAACGTTGTTTTTCGTCCACGATTCAGATGAATCTTGGTATTAACATCCAGGTTCCTCCTAAGCCCCAAGATCTGGCTGAAATGAATGCCTCCTTTCGTGAGGATATCTCGGAGGAGCCCTACCTATGGGCCATCAATTGTTTAGTTTATGGTGCGGCGAGGGCTTTGGCTGATTCAAATCGAAAGCTAAAACCGAGATGGATCAAAAGACCGAAAGAAATTTGTATCAACTAAACAAGAAGATTGGATTAGCAAGACATAATGCGTTCCATGTTCAGTGTGTCATTGACAACATAACATCTAGTAGGCCGTACACGAAAAGGGTTTGAAAGTTCGCCCAAGAACTGAGGATCTGCCATCACACACTGGACAAGTCAAAGCTGCTGACAATCAAGCAGCATATTGTTGACAAAATGCCGGTATTATCTGACACAAGGAGGAGAATACAGAAGAGGGAGAGATGGATCAGGGAGAATCAACAGTTTCTCGCTGACCCATCTCGCCTGTTCAATGGTCACCCTGTTTCTGTCAAAAATCCACCCAAGCCCAACGAGGTAGAGACTTTTTCGAGAGAGGTATACAAGATCCCGAAAACACTAAAGTTGAAAGAAGATACTTCCAATATCATCCGCTTCAAGGAGTTTTGCGACAAGCTCATAAAATCTGAGGAGGAATGTGCATCAATCGCTGCCGAAGAGGTAGAAAAAGCACTTAGGGGCACGAAGAACTCTTTATCTGCAAGGCCAGATGGTATTAACAACTTCTGGTGGAAGAAGTTTACTTCTACGCTCCAACATCTGGCCCTCATTTTCACCTCATGTTTAACTTCGGAGACGCTCATATCGCAGTAGCTGGTATTGGGACGCACTGTACTCCTACTGAAGAAAGCGACTTGTCCAATAGGATTGTTCGAAGAATTGAGCTTGTGTGGAGAGAGATGTACGAACAACATGGTTCGAAAAAAGTGTAGCAGGCTGCCGAGAGAACCTGCTAATTGACAGGTGCCTCTGCCAACGCGCGGCAGCCCACCAGCGCGCACTGTCGATGACCTGGATTGACCACCGGAAAGCTTTCGATTCAACCTCTCATGGACTTATCATGTGTCTGTTGGAAATCTCGAAGGTTCATCCACACAGAGTGAGATGCATAAAGAGATTGATGCCCCTTTGGAAAAGTAGATTTACTATCTCATCAATAAATTATCGTGTGACAAAGAACAGGGTCACCTTCCAGAGGGGCGTCTTTCATGGTGATACCATGAGCCCTCTGCTCTTTTTCATCACACTTCTGCTACAATCTCTCGTACTACGCAATTCTCCTGGGTATCTCTGTGGCGACACTAATCATCGCTGCCCGGTGAATCTCGACTCGGCCTAGTCGCAGACGTTAAGCCACGCTCGATGATACCGAATGACTACATTCATATTCGACAGTCGGAAAACCGGAGGGACTCGGGAAATTGCTTTTCTGCAGTTTTCCTCTCCCCTGGCCAAACTAATTAGCATGAGTCCTTTAAAGGACTTGAATGACACTTTAACAATATGGAAGTTCGTGGGTAGACAGTCTCTGTTTCGCCGGGGGTTTTAACCTTCCGCCGTCCTTGTTATTTTTACAACCTCCGCCGTCCTTGTGGGTCATTTGTGTTCACCCATCCTCCATCAATACAGTTTGAGATAAAAAAAATAATTTGAAAATTTTAAGTTATTATTCCGATCCTCTATTTTATCATTCAATTGTTTTTAAGTATTCCAAATTTTTTGTTGTTGACGTGTCATGCCTCTTTCTTCGCAATAAAATTCGACCTCGAAAAATGGACTGGGTCACGAACGACCCACAAGGACGGCGAAGGGTTAAAATAAAGGCATAGTACAATAGGTTAACCGGCTTTTCTACGGGATCCAAGGAGGTTCGATGATGACATTTCACGAAGTTCATAAAGTAATCAAATATTACCATGAATTATTATAAATTTAGGCAAGAGAACCTAATAAATACGACATCTTCCAGACTAATAGTTGCAATTTATTTGAAAATCGAATCGATTACGTGTCGAAAACTCAGCTAGTTTTCCTTATCAGATCTGTATTAAAAAGGTATTACAATTATAAGAAGCGAAGCAATATAATGTAATAAACAGAATATATTAAAATATAAAAAAGAGTACCTTAAAACACTTTAAACAGATTCCGTGCAATTTTCTTTATGTGTGAGTTCCATGCCTTTATACAGGGTGTCTCAGACTCAAGTCTCCGGACTTATATGGCCGTATACAAATAAAGAAAATAAATCTAAAATTCCTTTTCCAAAAATCAGTTGCAGTTTTAGTCTTTGAGTTGTAAAAGATTTAAGCTGGCCCAATCAGGAGCGCCGTATAAACCGACTGTGTGTACGTGAGCGGGATTCCAACGTAGTGTTCTCCCGTCGCTAACCCCACCTCTCCAGCTTAAATATTTTATAACTGAAAAACTAATACTTCAACTGATTTTTGGAAAAGGAATTTTCTATTTATTTATTTTTCATTTTTATACAGCTATATAAGTCCAGACACTTGAGTCTGGGACACCTTGTATAAATAGAAAAAACATTTTGGTAGCGCTAGAAAACATATAGTTGTTTAGGTTCGAAATACGTGAAAAGTGTAAATGAAGTATAACCAGAAAATTTAATAGAAGAATAAGTAAGACAAATTGATTTTATACATATAGAAAGATTTTAATTTTTTATTTATGTAGTGCAAAGTACTGTTTAAACTGTCGCAAAGCCAAATACATTTTTTGTGAAGACGGAGCGGTATGTCCCGTCTCCATCTTGGAAACTTTGTGAACACACACATTAAGAATTACAATGGAACACATCGGAGAGCGATACGTAGGTGTAAGAAGGGTCAATGTCAGTAA
>CAKNWW010139912.1:7225-18548 GCA_932074435.1 Andricus kollari | reverse complement strand
AAGTGGCTCTTCTATAATGAGAAAATGTTAGGTTCGGACAATACAACGATTTCGCTGCTTTCAAAGCAACATTTTTTTGTCCTAATGAGCATTTGGTTTTTTCAAAAAATCATTTGTTGAACCAAGAAAAATGTTTGTTGTTAAAAGAACAAAAATTTTGATTGGGACGACAAAATTTTGTTGCTACTATATGTATGTCCGAACCACACATTTTTCTCAGTTTAATGGAGAAAATTACTAAGGCAAGTAAACGAAAGGAATTATGTTGGATGATATCGTCCTTGACACATTTACTAATAGGCATCTCTAACGTCAATAATATTCAGAAATCAATGTCATCCTACGATGTTTTGTCAGGCATAAATTAGTATTCTAAATCATTACTTTACAATTCAATAATAGAATGAAGTAAATTAGAAAAAACAGGAAAACTTTGTTGGACAAGCAAAAAAGTTTTCTTAGTATTTGTCCATTAAATTTTGTTAGTTGACCCAAAAAAATGTTGGCGAATTGCACAAAACTGTTATGGACGTAAGAAAAGCAAACTTTTGTTGAGATTCTACTTGTTCTGAATTTACTGTGAAATTGCAATGCTTTCCAACTACACATGAATAAAAATGCTAATGTTTCGAAAACTGCGAAAAAAATGGAGAAGCTGGATCCTTTTTAAACTCGGAACTCGAACTTAAATTAAATTTCAGTTGTCCAAAATAAATAAATATTTCAAAAGTAACACTATGCAAGCTTTTTTAAACCTTATGAATTGTATTACGGCTATTTTTCAATGCTTTAAAGTACACTTGAATGCCTCGAATCTGGCTATCTTTATATTTTTGATAATGACGCAAATAATGCTAATAATGCTCTTTAGCTTGGACGATCAAAAGTTTTTATAATGCTTCCAACTGTTTAGATGAATTTACATATTTGGATTGTTTTGTATTTGATTACTGTTAAATTGGGATTACTATACAAATTTGTGATGCCAAGAAATTGTAATGTCATTTCGCTCTATAATAATTTGAATTTCCGTAAAGAATACTTCCAACTTAAATGCTTGTCTAACCTGGATGATTTAACGTGCTAATGCTACTTTTCAATTGAAAGTAGCCTAGCTAAAAACATAAAAATATATTTATTTACGACCAAAAGTAACAAAATAAGACATTAAAGGCTTAAAGTTAAGAATTCCAAAACTCACGTTGACCATCCGTATTTCTCTTTAAATCCAGCACTGAAATTAGCACTCTGAATTTCAGGACACTCTTCCTCACTTCCTCTTATTTAAAATGAATATTTTCATTCAATTTCCTCAAAACACTTTTTGCCATTTAGGGTCTCTGAAGAATATTTGGAAACTCGATGTATATAGTTGTAGTTAACTAGTAACCGGCTCAACTACTTGTTGGATTCTCAAAATGACAAAACAAGAACTTAAGGAAGTTAGATCATCGGAAATAAATCTGGATTAATTATCAATTAAAAACACAGACACATTGTAAACGCGACGTCACGTAACCGCGGCGGTGCTCCGAGCTTTTCTCTTACCAACAGTTCTCGACTGTCGACTGTCTTGCACTAGCACTCTAGCAGGCAAGTTCTGCTGGTGCCCTCGGATCCGGTCCCGATCACCACCATCCTCTGGCCTTCCTCCTCTTTCTCCAGCACTTACCGACACGACGACGACGTCGTTCCCTTCTCTCACCTCTCCAGGCTCTCCAGGTACAACTCTCTCCAAACGTCGCTCTCTCTCTCTCTCTCTCTCTCTCTCTCCCACCCTCTCTCTTTCTCTCTTTCTCTTGGCATTTCTTCAAGTAACGTATCTCGGCAGCGTCCTGTCGAATTAAAATGTCCTATAATAAAATTACAGCCTCATTTACTGCATTTCGAGTTGTCTGATCAGATTGAATTATGGATATCTTGTCTATCCAGATGCTGATTGTAGTGACTACGGGTTACCCAAACTCGAACCCGGCATATATGGAGAATAGGGAAATGTCAATTTGGCATCCACAATGAATTGTGCAGGAAGCAATAATGCAGTGGAGAGAATATTCAGAATAATGAGAAAGAGGGGGAAGAATCATGAAAAGTTTAAAAAATGTTGAATTACGAAAGAATGTTGAAAGTTCAACATATGGGGCATTGTTTCTCAACAGTTCCAACCCAAAAGTCGATTGAGATCGATCTGGCTTTACTGTTCATAATCCGATGCACTGGCTACTACACTCTGCAGACCTCAAAACGACTTCGGGTTAGATTTTTAAATTTTATTCGGTGGAATTTATTATTACAGGGTTTCCACTTTTATTACCGAAAAATTCCCGGGTTTTCCCGGTTCACAACAACTTTCCCGGTCATTAAATTTTGAAAATTTAAACTGGTAAAACATACGGTTTTTTTAATTTGAAGTAATCAAAACTAAACTGCAAATTAAAGTAGCCAAAATTGAACTCTTCTGAATTTTCAATTTATTTAAGTTATTTAATTAATTATAAATTTTCAATAAAGCGGTTTAGTTCGAAACTAGGATACGCGAAACTGAGAACATTAGTTTCACACTGAACCGCTGGGCAGCGCATTTGGTGCGATTTCTTCTCGCAAGAGAAATGAATCATCAAGAATATAAAGTCAGAGCTTGACTTACGACCACAAATTAAGCTTATTGAAGAAAAAAAATTATTTGTGACTTTTCAACTTGATTTTATGAAATTTTATAAAACTATAAATTTTTCACTGGATTTTTTAATTGATACTAGTCTTTTTCAAATACGACATTCTTCGTCAAATTATATATTTATTTTTTTAATAAAAAAATTTAGGCAGACATGAACCTATGTTTTAACCCAGGCTAAGAGTAGGATTTACTCTTAATTTTATGATTTTTCCAAATTTTTAGGAACACTTTTCCAGATTTGTCAAAGAACTGAATTCAAGATTTCTAAATGTTCATTTAGCTAAAAAAAAGTTTAACTTTGAAACTAAATACTTTTTGACTCGTTCATTAAAATAATTTCAACGTAAGCTGATTCGACGTGAATTTGTTTAATCTTTAAAATGATTGCATTCAGTCTTTTGTTTATTATTTATTTATTATTTCATAGTTATATATCACTTGCTAGCTGGGTAAAAAATTTCGATATAGGATTGATCTAGGAAAACATCTGAAAAATCGTATGAGAGTGATTTCTCACATGGTATAATAAAAGTATGGCAAATGAGATGATCCCATACTTCATGTATATTTTAATAAAGTATAGTGGATGTATAGCTCAAATATAGCTAAAGTATAACAATGTATTGTTGGAGTTTAGAGACAGTATTTCTAAAGTATATCTGAGAAGTATAACTGATGTTCAAACAAAGTATGGCTGAAGCATATCTCTTAAGTATAGCTCGAGTATGTAGATTTTGTCTAAAGTATAGGAAAAGTATGGCTAAGTCAGGGCCGCCTTAACCAATTGGCTAATGTAGGCTATAGCCTAGGGGCGCCATGTATACTAAAAAAAAAATTGTTAGTTGTGACAAGAAGCTCTTTATTAGTAGAGATGGTATTAGCTGCGACACTTATTTCGATGGTAAAAGTAACTAACCAGGTTAGTACAGCATCAACTCGCCGATAGTAATCCTACGTAGGTTATATTAGTAACGATATTAATTCTAGTCACAACAAACAAAGTAATCACATTTAGCACCAATTTATTTTCCAAGAAATAAATGTAGTAAAAGTTACCAAGTTTCCCTCCTTGGCGACATTGGCAGAACTAAAACCTGAGCACCCTGTAAAAAGGAGAGCATTGAAATGGATTATATGGCATTGAAAAAATTGTACACTTTAATGCCTATAAATCTAAACAAATTCCGTTTTTGTCCGAATGCGCTTTTTGGCATTCGACTGTTTTTGTTCGAATCGTTTTGAATCACACAAAAAAATAATGGCATTAAAGTGGCTTCTTTGTGATGCCATTGATTTAATGCCATTGAATGCAGTTAAATGACCGTATCAGTTGAATGCCATGCAATGCCTTCAGTGATCGGAGGCATAGAATGGAACCAATGCCGTTCAATTACCAAATAGATCGAATGCCATTTAATGCTTTTTTCGACCGGATATATCGAATACAATTAATGCATTCGAATGCCGTTGAATGACCACTCGGACAAAAACGGAATTCGTTTAGATTTATAAGCATTAAAGTGTACAATTTTTTCAATGCCATGTAATCCATTTCAATGCTCTCCTTTTTACAGGGCAGTGCTGCCAACATTCACACCGAAATATCGCGTCATATTCTCGATCGTCGACATTTTCATCTTAACCTTTTTGTGAATTGTGCAGTAGTGAAGACTATTGCATCGATCTAAAGTTCTTAATAGACTTACTACTACTGCAAGTCTGTACTTTTAAATATTGAAATTGTAGTAGTTTTTCACTAGCATCCCAATGGGCATGTGGGTCCATTTTGACATGACGTCTTATTAGGACCTGGTCCGTATAGGAAGTTCTCAGGACTTCCTGTGTCCACTGATGAGATATTATAGTGAAATCTACTATAATTTCCATATTAACAAGTACTACCTTCCCAGTAGTCTATGAACCAGTAATTTTAATACGAAAACTTTCTAGTTTTAATAGTAATGACTACTAATTTTAATAGTAAGGTCTACTATTTTAAATAGTAAACCTTACTGATTGTAATAGTGAGAATTACTACTTTAAGTAGTGAGATTTAATATTTTATTTGGGGGACTAACTAATTTAATAGTAAAACTTACTAACTGAAGTAGTAAGTACAACTACCTGAAAATAGTATGTACCATCGAAAGTTGTCACAACAACAAGTAAAGTAGTAAGGACAACTACTACCAATCTTGCGAATAAAAGTAGTAGCCCCAATCATTTAAATAGCATCGGCATATATTACAAACTAAAGTAGTTGGCCCTAATATTTTATTAGTTGTACCAACCAACTATTTTTACGGTGTAATCGAGGCGGGTCGTTTTTGGGAAATTCAAGTTTAGTTAAATGAGTGCAATGTGAATCATGGGAAATCCAAATTTGGAATTATACGAAATATGGTTTATTGTAATTTTCATTAACTAAAAAATACAATTGCAGTGTTTCATTAGAATCTGGGGGGAGGATTAATAGCCTGGCGGCGCCATTTTACTAAAGGCGGCCCTGGGCTAAGCAGGTATAGCCGTATTATTGCTAATGGGAGATAATCGGATATCTGAAATACGTGAAAATAGATATCCAGAATCATGATTTTCACAATTTAAAAAAATATTGTTTGCAACTTCTAAAATAAGTAAAATGCAAATTAGTGAAACGTTAATTGTAACATAAATTGTTTAACTGTATATTATGCGAAATTTAACATTAAACATTTCACCTGAGTAACAATTTGATTAAATCTTTTTATGCTATCAATATTATGTTTAGGAATCCAAGATTCTGGATCTGTTGCCAACTAATAAAGTAGTAGGGCCAACTACTTTAGTGTGTAGTACCAGAGTAGTATATGCCACTGCTATTTAATTGGTTGAGGCTACTACTTTTATTCGCAAGATTGGTAGTAGTTGTCCTAACTAGTTTGCTTGTAGTCGCGACAACCTTCGATGGTACATACTATTTTCAGGTATTAAGCCTTACCAGTTTAATTAGTAAGTCTAACTATTAAATTAGTTAGTCTTACAAAAAAGCTAGTTGATCTCACTACTTAAAGTAGTAATCCTCACTATTACAATAAGTAAGTTTTACTATTTAAAATAGTAGCCCTTACTATTAAAATTAGTGAGTTTCTCTATTTAAATTAGTAGTCCTCACTAATAAAATTAGAAAATTTTACTATTAAAATTAATGGCTCGTAAATTATTGCGAAGTTAGTACTTCTCAATATTGAAATTATAGTAGATATCACTATAATTTTTAATTAGTGAACACAAGAGCGTCCTCACCACTTTCTATAGAGGCCAGATCCTGATAAGACGTCATGTCAAAATACACCCATATGTCCATTGGGATGGTAATGAAAAACTACTATAATTTCAATATTTAAAAGTACAGACTTGTAGTAGTAGCAAGTCTACTCAAAAATTTAGATCGATGCGACAGTCTTCCCGGTCTTCACTACTGCACAATACACAAAAAGGTTAAGATGAAAATGGCGACGATCGAAAAGATGACACGATATTTTGGTGCGAATGTTGGCAGCACTGCTCAGGTTTCAGTTCTGCCAATTTCGTCAAGGAGGAAAACTTGTAACGTTTACTACTTTTATTTCTTGGAAAATAAATTGGTGGTAAATGTGACTACTTTATTTGTTGTGACTAGAATTACTATCGTTCCTAATATAACTTACGTAGGATTACTAACGGCGCGGCGAATTGTTGCCGCACTAAACTGGTTAGTTACTTTTACCATCGAAGTGGTTGTCGCAGCTAATACCATCTCTACTGATAAAGAGATTCTTGTCACAACTAACCATTTTTTTCAGTGCGGACCTCCAACCCCCCTAATAACCATTTTTAACGATTGTATCGGCATTTTACAACTGGGAAAGACGTCTGTCAAGTGGATTTTCGAGTGTTTTTGAGTCACACTAACTGGTTCTCAAAACAGCCAGACGATAGAAAAGAATACCCTTCCCCCAAAAAATTGACAATTTTAGACGGGGCGCCATCCTGCAACCGGCCTAAACGTCTGGCAAGTGGTTTTTCGAGTATTTTTTAGTCCAAATAACTGATTCTCAAACAGTGAGACGGTGAAAAATCATGCTGCCACTGCCAACAAAATTGACATTTTTGGTCAGCTGTATAGCGCCAACTTGCATTCAGGCAAAACGTTTGGCAATAGTATTTTCGAGTGTTTTTCAGTGAAAATCATGCACTCCATGGTGGAAATGATGCACCTAACCTAGGGCCGCCGAGAGGGGGCGGGGTGCAGGTGAGGATAAAAACACGAGGCCCTACGGAGGGGACGTGGACCTGAAATATGAAATTTTGTATTTTCGAACTCCAGCAATTTAGATGATTTAGTTAGAGTTAATAAGTTTTTTTCATGTTTAGTTCTGAATTATTTCAAGATCCACCACAAATTAATTGCATAATTTGATTGACACCTTTCCGTTTTCCTACATCTAGGCAGAATATAGTCTCGTTTTCTTGAATATTTTTGACGTTTCTACTTCCTATGCTATAAGTATCGTATTGTAAAGAGAAAAGAATATCAAACGACACTGAGAATCGTTATTATGGACTTTTATAAATATGCAAGCGAAAGCAGATATGTTATGAATTCTTTAGTCGCCCTAGCGGACCGAATGAACGGAACGGATACGCTACAGCGTATCGCTATAGTATCCACATCGTATCCTCTCCGTATCATGCAAGAAAAACTCATTAAAAAGGGAAGATGAACATTTAACTTGTTGAGATTCGGATTCTACGTGAAATTTTGTGTTAGAAGGTCACGGAGTAATTGCAGTAGTTTTTCTTGCAACGATAAAAACTTTAAAAAAATATAATACTTATCGACAACGTGCGCTGAAGGCGACTTCAAGCGCATCCATAATCGTTTAAGGAGTACTGCTTCAATGATGATGGATGTTTTATTATGGACGCTTGAAGTCGCCTTCAGCCCACGTTGTCGATAGGTATTATATTTTTTTAAAGTTTTTATCGTTGCAAGAAAAACTGTTGCAATTACTCCATGACCTTCTAACGCAAAATTTCACGTAGAATCCGAATTTCAACAAGTTAAATTTTCATCTTCCTTTTTTAATTTGTTTTTCTTCCATGATACGGAGAGGATACGATGTGGATACTATAGCGATACGCTGCAGCGTATCCGTTCCGTTCATTCGGTCTGCTAGGGTCAGTTTGGTTGTACGAGCTCAGCGATTCAGCATTTAGTTTTCGTTATGCATTCGTCATAAGAAGTCAGTTTCAAAGTTATATAGTGAATAAAAACTGTTTTTTCTTGTGTGTTTGTGCGTAAAATACACAGTGTTTTGTTAGAAATGAGCTACAAACCTACATAGTCCAGCCATCTCGTACGAAAAAAGGTCTTTTCTCCGTTTTAAGTAGGTACCGCGCGTTTTTTTGTTTTTTTTTTACTCAAACGGTTTATTGAGGGGTCCAGATGAAAATTCCAAGTTTTCTAGAAATTACTACGACGCGTCCCGGAAATATGTTTGAAAAAAGTTCTAAACATCGTGTTTGCGCAGACTGAACCGCCCCATTGCATCTTAAAGCAAAATGTTTAACATGCAAAATTACACTAGAGAAAATGCTGGGAAAGTTAAAAAAAAAAGAACCTTCTATCTTTAGTAGGTGCCGAGTTATGACTATTCAAAGAACCCGGATTAAAAACGAAAAAGAGGCGAAAAAAACCTATTCACCGATTCGGTGTTATTTTGAGTTACAACAAAAATTAAACATCGGAGAATGAGAATGCAGCTAAGGTAAATGTCTCAGTAATCGTGACGGTCCCAGTTATCGTGAAACTTGGTTATAGTTTGAATATATTGATAAAAAAATGTATTAAAAGTAACATTTAATGATAAAACCCACTTATTTTTAGCATTTTATAATAGCAAATAGAAGTTATATTCATTCAAATTAAATAAAAAGCAAGAAAATTGGCATCACGATTACTGGGACGTTTACCTTATGTCCATGTTACAGTTTCACACTTGAAGCATTCTCATTTCGAGAAAAAAATATCTCACTTGGAGACCATAACAAATGAACTTCAACAAAAATGATCCCACTGTTTTTCTGTGCATCTGTACTTTGGAACCTGTTAATTTTACGAAAAAGAGTACACTGTAAAAAAAATTTCTGGTAATTTTACCACTTTCAGAGTAGGTCCGATTATTACCTACTGCCAAAGTAACGTTTTCACTGACAAGAACGATTATCCACTTTTAGTATGGAATTCAACTTTTAGGTTACTTAAGTTTCCAGACAGATTCTGTAAAATTACAATGCATTATAAACATTGTGAATTTGTAGGTGATAGCATCCTAGCCAAGAATATTCGTGTTTTTATTCAACATGGAAACTTTAGCATCTACATGAGAAATGTGAATGATGGTATGCTACGTAGTAATCAACAAAATAAATTGACATGTATACGAATATAAATAAATTTATTTTCCTAAATACATCCTTTAACTATATTTTTTATCGATTTTGTAAATAAATTTTTCCATAATTTATACCGTTCCGAAACACTCTTTGACAAATAATTGTAATTTTACCATTCTGTTCATTATTCTCCGCAACTTTGAACTTTACAATTACTTGTTCTTATACTACGTTAAGAGCTGTGCAAGTACGCCGCGTTATCAATTATCAAATTTCAAGACTTGAGATTGAGTTTGAAAAAGGAATTTTTAACAGTATCTGTACTTTTACCAGCGTCAAGAAATTCAACACTCTGAAAGTAGGTCCATTAATTACCTACTCTGAAAGTCACAGATTCACAAGCAGAAACTGTACTTCTACAATGCCTTGCTATAGTGTCAGTCTAAAAGTGGTAAAGTTACAAGATTGGTTGGAAATTCTAAATTGCAAGTGGTATTCACCCCATAACCAGAGTAGTGAAATTGCACCCATTTTTTGTTGGCAATTTTACCATTCTAACTGGTACAATTTTTTTATTTTTTACAGTGTAGACTCAATTTCGAGTAATTCTAAAAAAAGCAATAACCTAAACCAATTAATCATAAGTTATGACCTCCCAAAGTTGACCACTTTTGACCTATTTTTCAGGGCAAATTACTCGTGTTCAGTTTTTTCAAAAATCTTCATTTATGGGCAAAACTACGTAAATGATGTCAGAGAAGAAGTTGTAGCTCACGAAATCATGCGTAAAGCTTAAGAAAAAATCTTCTAGTCTGCATGGGGCCAGAGTTTTTGAGCATTTTGGTGGCATATATGCATTGGTAGTTCATTACAAATACACTTTTTTCTCATTTTTTGTTAAAAAGCAATCAATTGTTCAACCATTATTTAAATAATACTCTTTACACTAACGGTTGCATGCATATTTGATGTATTTACTTTGTGAAAATTACTTCCCGAACATCTGCTGTCGAAAGTGAATGAACAAAAAAATATAAATTAACTGGTTTTACATTGTTTATTTATCAAGAACAAAAAATATTATTGAAGGGGTTAGTTTTATAACGTTGTATTATTTTATGTTAAAAATGCCAAAAATTGATAAAAAAATCATCGCAGATAAAACAATTTTTGTTAATTATTGATAATAAAAGAATATGTAAATAAATTAATAACGTAATTATGCAATTTGTAAAAAAAACTTTATTAATAATTGACTAATTGATTGAATGATTGACTGATAAATTACTTAGTGTCAGGAGATAGATTACATCGTAGAAACTGAAAAATTGTTTTGTAAATGAACTGTTTTCCACACCACTCCTAATAGCACATCGGAAACCTTTATTAGAAATATTATAGCAATATATATAATTAAAAAATAAGGTTAAACAACCACCGCACGGTCCCACTGAGAGCCATCTAAAAATGACACTGGCTCTCAGTAGAACCGCGGTAAATCACACTTATGGCCACGTCTCACAACCGTGAGATGGGTGGTCACAGAACACGATAAAATCACAACGACTGGGCGGCAAAACCCTCGTGTGTCTTGAGGACACGAAGCGAACCAAGGATGACAGCTTTCTGCATCCATCTCGAAAGTGCATTGGCATATTTTTGGCACGCGGGAATGGCTTTGAGCTTACGAACCAGTGATAGTTTCGCACCTCCGAGAGAGTTTTTGTTACGGATATTTTTTTCATAGGATGCGTATGATTTTAAGATATTTCGATGTCTCAAGTCAAAAAAAAACCCTGTATATACAGGGTGGGCCATTTTAATCTATAGTGGATAATATCTCAGATGCTTGTGCAGATACGAAAAAATGTTTCACACAAAAGTTGGAGGGGATAATGGGAAACATCTACGGTTACCAATGACTTTGACCTTGAACTCGATTTTGAAGGTTATTTCAAGGTCAGTCATTTTTTTTAATGGAACCACTTATTTTTGACTCCGGATTTGAAAAGAGCGGGAAATTTTACGTTCAAAATGATATTTTCATCAAGGTCATTGGTAAGGTCAAATAAAGGCCAAATTTCAGAAAAACGTTAAAAGACTGATGTGAGCTTGGAATGCACGTTGTAAACGGCGCCTCTGGTTTTGAAATCTGGATCCAAAAATATTAATAAGCCAAAAACTCAACAACCCAATAGCCCAATAACCCAATAACCCAACAACTAA
>CAKNWW010139894.1:0-13586 GCA_932074435.1 Andricus kollari | reverse complement strand
TGTAATTTGTAACACATCTCTTTCTTTCTAATTAACTTATTTAGCTCAATTCTTGAGATCTGTATATTTATAAATAGAGGCTAGGAAATAGAAAACAAACCGGCCCATCTGATCCACGCGCATATAAGCAGTCGTACATTCCTCTATTGTACCGTACAAGAATGATGCGAGAAAATTGATGAAGTTTAGCCTTTTTTAATATTCATAAAAAAATAACAGATTTTAATCATAGAAAAGTCATCTACTTGTGACAGAAAGTACCGCTGAGCAAGTAACGGAATGGTTTTTATAATTTTTGTATCTAGTTTCCGAGTGAATTCACTCCGAAACTAGATTTTAACTCAGGTACGGTAATGATGTTTTTGTTGTCAAAATGCACTTTTCAGTTTTAATATCGGATTCACAAAAAAAGACTTGATATTTTAAGCTCAATTTTATAGAATCTTGTATTAAACGATACGCTTAATATTTCTACATTTATTACTCAATTTTAACTACAATATTTTACTAGATAAAAAGACGTACGGTAATGATTCCTGAAATTACAAAAATCGAGGGACAGACTTTAAGGTTTTTACAATATTATTTATTTGACTTGAAAAATGTGCATAAATTAAATTTATGTTCATCTAAAGTTTACAAACTTGATACGTTAAGCGTTTTTCAGGTTACTGTCTGAAAACAGGAGAAAAACAATTTATCCTTGTGCAAAGTGAGGTTGGGACACCGTACGCGTACGGTAATGACGTTTGGGGCGTTCTTTTATAAAATTAAAGTAAATCGGAACGCAAATTAAAAAAAAAGAAATGACCATTTTGTAGAGGATGATAATAACTATTTATTAAATCTTTTTAAAAAATCAGTACGAGTTTCTAAGTTAATGTTATATTACTGGGACTTCAAGTTTGCCTCCAATTTGACAATTACCCATATGCAGTAAAACGCTAATTGACAGTCAGTAATGTATTCTCAAAGAATGTGATGTAGAGGAAACGCGTTTGACAAGAGAGAAAGGTTACAATCGTTTGGCCATGTCGAAAGAATGAAGGGAGAACGATTGATAAAACAAGTGTATTTAGCTATTTAGGTAAAGTGAATGGTAGCGTAACCAGAGGCAGACCGTGGAAAGAATGGTGGGAATATGTAAATGAGGCTCTACAGCGACGAGATACGAGGAGCTTGCATGAAAAGGTGTATGGATATAAAGAAAGCTAAATTTGTATGCAAGGACAGGAAAGTGTGGAGAAAAATAGTTTAAGAGAAATGTGCGATGAGGAGTGTCAGCGGAGTGATAGAGGCCTGAAATGAATGATCTTGGATACTAATGGACCCTCGTGGAAAGCTTCGCTCAGTCAGTCATTTTGTATATTTTTTTGTGAACTGTGAAGTATGATGACTTTGTGAAGCTCATCGCCTGAGATTAACGCTAGAGAGATGGATCTGCGACCCGTGTCGAAGCTTACTTTTAAAACTTACTTATTTTAACCATATGAATTCCTTAATCCCTGGTAGTATAAAGAGGCTGGAACCGGCCGAGTTACGCTTACCCCGAAACGGATTTGTCTTAATAATAAATAAATTGACCTTCCTGGGCTTCTTGATGTTCAACAGATTCAGAGATTTTCTGATACTTTGGTCATTTATGACAGATTTTCTATTCACATGGATTTTTTTAGCTTTATCAATTTTTATAATTTCGTAGGAAAACCTTATTGCCAGCCCTGCTAAAAAATATTGATAAGATTTGATAACAAAAATGACAAGGTGGCCAGTGACCGGGGATACCGGGAATTTGGTTGGAAACCGGAAATTTTTCAGATTTGGTTTTGACAAAGAACTGAAGTGAGGTAAATTTTAAATTCAGATGAAAGTGAAAAAAGTGCAAATTAAGAAAAATTTGGTTCTTTTGACCTCTATCCTGGAAGCTTTTCTTATAGCCCACTTTCCTTTGGAGATTACTCAAATTGAACCTCATAGAATTTAAAATTGAGGTAAAAATCAAGTTAGCTATGCTACATTGCCACTTTTTAAGAAAAAATAAGGAATAATAAATGTGCGAAAAAAATCTTGTTATCTTACTTCATGACTATCTCTACAAAACTCTTACTTGAGGTCGCTTACCGACCTCTTCTCGAATTGAGTTTTAGAATTCAATTTCGTACTAGAGTCGAATGCTAACTAGAGAAAATAGATCAGGAAACCATATTCGATTAGTCGGGAACGGTTCCGATTGTATTTCCCAAGAACAAATTAGATAAACTATAGTCTAATTGAAATCTAATAAAACCTCGATCAAAAACGCATTAGCGCAAATAACTTTGACCCTATTGAAAAATTCGACGTCAAATATGTACTAAAAACCACGTAAAAATGACGTAAGAAGGCGCCCACTATGACTCAAAAAACGTTTAAAACATAAATAAAAGTACTATTCATTTATTTGAAAATGTAATTAAATATATTTGAAAATAAATATGTTATCATTTTATCATACTCCATTGCTTTTTTAATACAATGTAGCGTAAAAATTAAATCAAAATTGTTAAGGCGTTTGAAAAAATAAAAAAAATAATAGCCAAAGAATATCCCAATTTTCGACGTCTTTCTTGACATCAAAAAGTGTCCCAATTTTTGTATGCAGTTTTTGACGTGGTTTTAGACGTCACAAATTAGACCAGATTTTTTACGTCATTTTTTACGCTGTTTTCAGACGTCAAGTTTTTCAATATAGGGAAATTAAATTCAATTTACCAAAATTCAATTTTAATTTCGTATAGAATTCACTTGAATAACTTACGATACAATTCCATTTTGTTTTGCTGGAATCCCATTTGAATTTAGTTGGATTCACTTGCATATACTTGTGCATTAACATAAATCCAAAATTCATTTAACTTAGAGTAAGTTATCTTTAAATTCACGTGAATTTACTAAATAATCAATTTCAGTTTTGGTGAACTCACTTGTATACAATTTTATTTAAATCAAACTGAAGCCAGAATTATCTTGTGATCGCTTAAAATGTACTTGAATTTATTTAAATTAATTTACTCTGTAACTAAATATTAATTAGCGATAAGTATACCGCTGATTACAATCAGCAAAATTTAGTTGCTTATCAGTGAAATTTCTCTGATTCATTATCATATATGCTGTGATTGCAATCAGTGGTTTACTTATAGTTGATTAATCAGCAAAATTTCGCTAATTAAGATATGAAGATTAGCATGAAATCCATTTGATTTTGTTTTTATTCTTTTGAAGATCAGTTAAATTCTGTTGAATGCACTTGAAATTAAGTTTAATTCAATTAAATTCACTTCAAAGGGAATTTAATTCAGAAATTCTTGTAATTTACTTAAATTTCGTTGAAATTCTGTTGAATTTCCTGAAGTTCCCGTGAAATACAATTTAGTTTTTAAAAAGTACTTAAATATGTATTTCCCTTAATTTTCTATGAAATTTATACTTTAAATGCACTTGAAATTTTCCTGAATTTATTTTAGTATACAGAAATTGAAGACTTGAATTCCCATTTAAATTTACTAGAATTCGCATGAAATATACTTTATAGATCAATTTACTTGGATACGGATCTTAGTTGAGATTTACTTGAATTTATAAAAATGCACTGAAATTTATTCAATATTATTTGATTTTACTTGAGTGCACTTGAAATTCACTTTTTAGTTGAATCAAAATTCATTTAACTGGAGAATTCACTTGAAATAGTTTAATTCCTCTTAACGCACTTATTACTTGAGACACTTGAATTCTGAATTCCCTACATTAAACTTGAAATTCTCTTAAATTTAGTTAAGTGTAGTTAAATTCACATGAATCGTGAGAAAATAATCAAATTATTGACTTCAACAAAAATAGAACAAAAAATAACAAAATATAAATAACAATGGAATTTACTGTTATACAATTGGGTCCACACCTAAATTCATTATAAGTTTCTTGAATTCGGATGAAATCAATTAAGTTTCGTACAGTTCAATTGAGTTTACTTAATTTCACATAAATTCCAGGTAAATTTACTCGAATTCCGATGAATTAACTTAAATTAATTTTTTACTTTATTTATTCTCTTAGATGAATCAGGTGCATGTGAAGTGGTTCAGCCGCTGGTAAAAAGTGAAATCGAAAAGCGAAAGTTTATTACGTCCATAATTTCTAGTTATGATTTCATAAATGAGAAGTAATCTTAAAGCCATAAATTATTTTTCTCCACAGGCCAACATAAGCCAAGCTGAGTACGTAAGGGCGCACAGAGACTACCTATCGAGGATACACACAAATCATGGCCAGGGGCATGAACGGCGGAAAGACTTTTCACAATTCATCCATCAGGTAATTTAATATAATACCTACATTTAATATAATACATAGCTATATATTACACGCAGTATATATTATAAAACTAAAGCCTATATGAGAAAATATTTACACAGAAAAGGGCCAATCCATGAATTTACGCAATAGCTTTCTTTGGACATTACAGAAAATCCTTACATACAAAATTATAGTATATGAAGGGAAAAGTTGAGTAATTTTTCAATAAAAGATTGTATGAATATTAAAGACACTTCAAACCGGTATAATTAGATTATTATTTTGATTTTTTCCCATCATTCTGTAAAAAAATATCCACAAAAACAACATTTTTTCACATGTTTTGAAATTACTACTACCCACAAAATTATTCAACATTTTTTAAGTTTATCGGCTTGAGCTGAGATATATGAAAAGATTCCAAGGGATCTCAGAGAACTTCCAAATATTTCACAGGATTTTTAAGGAATTTCAAAGGATTTTAAAGGCTCTCAATAAGGTATTTTAATGGCTTTTCCAGGATCTTAAAGGATTTCATGAAACATCTAAATTTTTAAGGGATTTCAAGGAATATCATCAGATTTTATGCAATTTTACTGTATTTCAAGGGACTTTATACATTTTCAAGGATTTTAAAGGTTCTCAAATAAGGTATTTTAAGTATTTTTTTTCTGTATTTCAAAGGAGTTCATAGAACTTCAGAAATTACAAGGAATTTCAAGAAATATCATCAGATTTGGTGTGATTTCCCGGGATTGAAAGAAACATTATATTATTTAAATGAAATTTCAAATAATTTATTCACGTTAATTTGGGGATTTCAAAGATTTAAAGAGATTTTGCAATTTTTTAAGGAATTTCTAAAGATTTTACCAAATTTCAAAGATTTTAAAGAATTTTAAAGATTTCAGGATATTTTAAAAGTTTCCATGGAACATCAGTAGATTTCAAAGGATTTTAAAGATTTTAGGGTATTTTGAACGTTTCCAAGGAATTTTCAAAAGCTTCACAAAAGTTTAAGTGATTTTTAAATATTTCAAAGGTATTACAAAATGTCAAGGATTTTCTAAAGATTTTAATGATTAGAAGGGATTTGAAAAAATTACAAACGGTTTTAAAGAATTTTGGAACATTTCGAAGGATTTTACAGGATCTATAAGGTTTAGGATATTTTAAAACATTTCAAGAGATTTCAA
The DNA here is from genome assembly GCA_932074435.1 of Andricus kollari. Classification (NCBI taxonomy): domain Eukaryota; kingdom Metazoa; phylum Arthropoda; class Insecta; order Hymenoptera; family Cynipidae; genus Andricus; species Andricus kollari. The sequence goes on along the minus strand of CAKNWW010139894.1, from coordinate 8,052 downwards.
TAGCTTTCAAATGATTTTAAAGGTTTTAGGGTATTTTAAAACATTTCAAGGAATTTCAATAGCTTTTAAAGGATTTTAAAGATTTTAGGGTATTTTAAAAGATTTCAAGGAATTTTCAAGAGCTTTACAAAAGTTTAAGTGATTTCAAAAGATTTCAAAGGCATTACAAAATTTCAAGGATTTTCCAAAGATTTTAATGATTTGAAGGGATTAAAAAAAATTGCATGCAGGTTTAAAGAATTTCAGAAACTTTAGAAGGAGCTTGCATGATCTGTTAGGTTTTAGTATATCTTTTAGAAAATTCTATGGAATTTCAATCGCTTTTAAAAGAATTTAGGAGATTTTACAAAATTTCAAGATCTTTCAAAAGATTTCAAAGGATTTAAAAAATGTCAAGAAATTTCCAAGGATTTTAATAATTTTAAAGGCTTTGAAACATTTGCATGCAGTTTTAAAGAATATAAGAATAGTTTTTAGGATATTTTAAAAAATTTAAAGGGATTTTAAAGTAAATTTATAAGATGTCCAATCAAATGAATTTTCCAGGATCTCAAAGGATTTCATGGGACTCCAAATATTTCAAGGGATTTCAAGAAATATCTTCAAATTTCATGTAACTTTACTAAGAGTTTATTTTAAAAACTTCAAGGGATTTCACAAGAATTCAAAATATTAGAAATATCTTAGGGTATATTTAAGGATCCCAAGGAATTGCAATGAATATCATCAGATTTCATGTAACTTGACGGTAAATAAGGGATTATGTAATATTTTAATGAAAGTTCAAATGACTTATTCACAAGAATTGAGGGATTTCAAAGAATTTCAAAGATTTAACGAGATTTTCAATATTTCAAGGTATTTCCAAGGATTTAAATTTTGTTAAGATTTTGAAGAATTTTACAGATTTTAGGACATTTTAAAACATTCTAAGGAATTTCAACCGATTTCAAAGATTTCAGGGTATTTTAAAAGATTCCAAGGAATTTTTAAGAGCTTGAAAAAATTATAATGGATTTCGAAAGATTTCAAAGTATTGGAAATATTTCAGATTGTTTTAAAGGACTTCAAGGAAGTCTCAAGAAATGTATACTGTTTCAAGGAAATTCAAGGAATATCATCAGATTCACCATAACTAAGGGATTTCAAAGAATTTTAAAGATTTGAAGAGATTTTCTAATATCCAAATATATTACCAAACATTTAAAGAATTTAAAAGGTTCAAGGATATTTAAAAAACGAAGGGTCTCATCGTCCCATAATTCGGGATGACTAGGCCAATATTTTTCATAAACTTGGCTATTCGTCCCGAATTATCGGGACTACCAGTCAATCCCCTTTTCCAACTCCTCTTATTTTTCGGGACTAGACACAGCCTTAAAAAATATCCACAAATAACAATTTTTTTACAATTTTTGAAATTACTACTAGCCACAAAATCATTCACCATTTTTTTTACTAAAGGGTTTCGATTTTCTAAATTGTTGTTACAAGTATAAACTTAAATTATTTCATAAAAGATTTGAGAAAGTGGTATAATCTCGTTTTATATTACATTTCATTAACATCTATTATGATAGCAATTGTACTTTAAAATGTTTAGGATATTTTAGGTCACGTTAAGCTTGTCGAAAAATCTACAAAAATGCATAACCAATATTAAATAATTAGATATATGTGCAAGGAATCAAAAAAAAAATTGTAAAAAAATTAAGTTTTTGATGAATATTTTTCTACTAGTTGACATAGCTTTTTATACGTTTTAATTTTCGAAAAGTGTATAGTTCCTTTATTGCATGTTCCATACTGTTTTAACTTTCTTTCTTTTCATTTTAATGGCTTCTAATTCTTTGATAATTTGGGTGTCTCGGGTAGTAAGTAACTAAATTGTATTTATTAAGACATGACTGAAAATATATGGAAAAATTACATGACATAGGCAAAAAATTGGAACAAGATGTATTACGGCATTTATGGATGGCTCCCAATCATTTTTGTGAAATTGGTTGCATCCCATGTTAAACAATTAAAATTTTCCTTGTGTCTTCACTTTGTTTTCATGTCTCAAAAATGTTGCAACTCGAAACTACACTAAATTCGGCGTATTTTTGAGGATTGACGTTTTTCAGTGCAACTTCCGAAATTCTGGACAAAAATGAATCATTCAGCTATTCTCGAACGAATCTCGATTCGATTTATTTAGCATTTTTAACAAATTCCTTATGTGTAATCCTCGGAGTGACTTAAACATAAAAGTCGGCCTCTCAGCTGATAAATAGCTGCGATTGCCGCCATCAAGACTTCTTGGCGCTAGTCTCAAATATTTCAAGTTAAAGTTAGTATTGATATACCCTTGTTTCTCTCCATCTACGCAAGAGGCTCAGACCAGTCTGAAGTACTTATTTGCTTATAGAACCGAGCAGAAGATTTCGCAGTAAAACGGCTATGCATGCCTCTTGCGGTCGTGATAAACTTCGGTATTCCAAGTATGCTAAAATGTACAATGCATACCCATAAAAATTTACATGAAGCGTGCGAATGACAAAGTATCCTTCGAATTTCACTTTTTAAAATCCGTGCTAAGTGTTGTTAAATTTGTCAATATTGATCGATCCTCGCTAAAATTCTGATTTTAGATTTGAGATATTTCTGATTCTAAACGAGTGAAGCGTTCTCTTTATTTAGAGGCAGAATTTCGATTCCTCAAAATAAAGCGTCATCAACTGACAGGACAAAATTGAATGCTCGAAATAGAAAAAAAATAGATGCACTGTTTCACGCGTTTAAAATCCCGTCCAAGATTCAAAATAGACCCTTGAAAATATGCAAAAACACCCACGTCTTGTCGAATTCCTTCGCGAGAATCATTCCTTGTCATAAAAGCAAAAATGTGTAAATATTATACTCAGGGTAGTCACTGGGCAGGGATACCTATAGAATACCGGGAAATTAGATTGAATTTATTTTTTGAGAGGGAATTACAACAAAATATTTTATTTAAATTTCACTTGAACATTTGTAAAATAAGGCGAGACTCAACCAGTTACTTTCGAAAATAATCAATATGGCTACGATTCCAATTAGAAATTGTACAGTTTTAAATTTTAATAACTTTTAGTTTATTTCGGAAGTTGAATAATTGCTTTTTTTACAGTCAGATTTAATAATTTTTTCCAAATACGGCTTGAAATGAAAGCATTTACAATTGAATAATTTTAGATTGAAGTATATAAAATTGTTTGGTTTCAAATTAAAATTTCTAAAAATTGCATAATTTAGAAATAAAAGCCTAAATAGTTATAAACTTTTTATATCAGGGCTATGTATTCCACACGAAATGAGGTATCTAGTCGAAAATTTGGGAAATTAAATTAAAAAAACACTGAAGAATGTTTACGAAGTCTTAAATATTTATAATTTTAAAAAACATTACTTTTGGAAATTTCTTTTAATAATTATAAAAATCTAGGATCGAAAAACCGGTGATCACTGTGTTTTATTTAATTTCCCAAATTTGCAGCTCGGTATTATATGGCCTTAAATAATTTAAAATTGATAGCGTTTTAAATTCAAAATTTTCAAATTAGCAAACAAGAAACCCCCAGGAATTTAATTTAAGATGGGGAATTTCTCTTCTAACGCAAAAAGTGATTTTAATGTTCATTATAAGGGGGTCAAATGTTTTTCTTTTAAATAGGTTGAAAGCTAGCAGAATTCTCTATCAAAGAATCCAGGTAGAAGGCATTTTGTTAGTTATATTTTAGAAGATTTTACAAAATAGTTCAAATTGTCATGTTTTGTTAAAATTTAAATAAAATCTAATGTAATAAACACTTATTAAAGTTGATACAAAACAGTTTGAAAATTTCGGCAGCATCTCATCTTTAGGACATTGAACAATGTTTAATATATAAGGTTTTATTTACATTTTAAGACTCTTGCAATGTATTTTTTAAAAATTGACACAACGACTTCATCCTGGCTCATTTTATAGAAAATTCCGATAGCTTTTAACCTATTAAAGAGCAAAATTTTTACTCTCATATAATTAACATCAAAAGAACTTAAGCAATCATGGATAAACAGGTGGTGGCATGCTCGTGATCGGCAATGTAGTTTCTATTAATATTTATCACTTCAGTCTGTGATAAATAAATGTTTTCTTCACAACATAAATTTTCTATATGTATATTATGTTAAATTTCCCATTCCTATACCTTGATTTGGGACAAATTACAAAAAGAAACATCTTTCATAAATTAGTCGGGAAAAAAACGGGAATTTCAAATTGCCTGATCACTAGACATCCTGACATTAGATTCGTCTTTTTCATTAAATTCTTTGTGGAATACTTAAAATTATACATTTTTCAGTTTTAAGTTAGTATATTTAAATGTACGAAGTGTTTCATGGTCCTGAAATTCGAGATGAGTAGTCCATCCCACAGTAAATCCAGCTAGGGATATGTTTGATCTGAAGTTGTTTAAAAAAGTTACAGCAAATTAAAAACTATAATTATCTGATGTTGGATCATTTTCATCCACCTCTGGATAAAAATTATTCGACGTCGGATTTTCAATTATTTGCAACTTTTTTATTCAACTTTAGATTTAAAAAATATATCCTGGGATTTACGGTGCCCTTTTTCCAACCCTAAATGAACAGGAAGAATCTCAGAAAACCGGGAAATGACAGGGAATTTGTTTCCTGTGTCTTAAGCAAACACTCTGAGACACCAACGCTATAATTTTAATTTATTTTATACGATATCATAATTAATGCTAACTGCTAATTCATAACCTGTATCGATTGCTAATTTTGTTTATTCATTTGTCATTTCCGTTAGCAATTCATTTTTTTTATGCAAAATGTGCGTTTCATATGAGATACAACATTTTTCTCGTCAAAACTTGTCACCAATTTTATGCATTTTGTATTCTGATAATCAATCTCAATTGGACGTCCATACTTTGATAGATTGTACTCTGTCATTATTAGATACAAAGTATGCTTATCGCTCTTCAAGATCACAAGAAATTTTTCCCAGAATAATTTTCTATAAGTATACAGTAATAAAATTCACGAACTTCAACAAGTTGTTGACAGCGAGGCGTAATATCACAGCAGGGGGGATATGTTTCCTGCTTGTAAGAATGTATTTGAAGATTTTAATGCCTATACGTATTCCATGTTACGCAAAACTTTCGTGCCGTGTCCCGCACGTGGCTCATCCTGATCAGAATTTACGACATATAAACCCCGTTTGTCACCGCATGCATCCCACAAAAAGGGCCGGCAACTTAGGAATGACCAATTAGGAAGGAAAGAAGTAGCTTTGTGTTAAAATTTCACTTATTTCAATTTCATTAGCTGGTATGGAGATCTATCAGATCTTCAGTACCATGGGAAAACAACAAATGTTAATTAGGGGCGATTCATCACTCTCTTAATCATCAGGCCCTATAACGGAAAATTGGTTGGACCCTTCTTCGTCAATAGGTTGGTTTAAAAATTATTTTTATGCTTAGTCTTACGGTTTGAGCATTATTTTGTAGTTTATGATTTGTTTTTCAATTCTCGCGATTTTATAAGTTTTTTCAGATTGAGTGAACTCAATTCAAATACATTAATTTAAAGCAATCTCAAGTAAATTCAAATAAATTTAATATAAAGAATTAGTTCAAGAGAAATAAAATTAACTCCATCGAATCATCGTGAATGTAAGTGTATTTTTATAAAATCAGTACACAGAAAAAACAAAAGGTAATAATCGTTTCAGGTGAAAATGCTGGGGTAATCTCATGGTACCAACAAAAAATGAATATCGGTTGCCGCTCTTCAACTTTTTGCATGCCGAGATTTCCCCTAGCACATTTACCTGAAAGGTTATTTAATTTTTGTTTTTCTGTGTAATATTGGAAATTGGATTTATAGTGAACGAATTCCACTTAATTTAAGTGAAAGCAGGAAAGCACGAAATGAATTGCAAGTTAATTTAACGAAATTCAAGATGAACTCAAATTCATTGATTTAACTTGACCGAAAATAAGGTATATTAATTCAGTTCAACGCGAAAGCAAAATGCTTGGGGGTTCGATTTAAATCTGGTGAAACTAATTGAATTTAACCTAAATTCAATTTAATGCGAAGCAATTTTACAAAATACAATTAAATTAAGGCCAAAATGAAGTGAATGGAAAATAAATCCAACTGAGTCAATTTTTATTTTATTTCCTTGTGATAAAAGTGATATCCAAACAATTTAACTGAATTGTAATGAATTAAATTGCACACAAGAGCATTTTAGGCTAACTCAATCTGAAAGTAGATTTAAGTCAATTCAAGATTACACAGGCCGACAAAGTTACCTTGTTTTTTGTACCCAAATACCCCGAAGGATTTCGATGTCTGAAAAACTAATCCGTTATCCACATTTTTCCTATACGTCAAGATTTTAAGATATCCTAAAACAAAAGGGACAGATGACAATTTTCAGTCATATTTGAAACAATATGACACGAGCAGCGATTTTTTTAACTTCTTATGCCATCGTTTAGTACTCCTTTTACCCCTTCATTTTCATTTTGGATCATCCCGAAAGGATCCTTTTTTTCGAGGTATCATTGTCAAACTAAAAAACTAGCAAAGGTGAAGAAAATTGTATTGTTCGATTGATAAAGGATCTTTGCCAGTTTGAAATGAAAGGTAAAAATGAGCACTAAGCGATGGCTTAAGCAGTCTTAAGAAAAAAATGCTGCTCGTGTTATATTGTTTCAAATAAGGCCGAAAATGGCCATTTTTCACTTTCAAGTAATGATATCTCGAAATCCTGACCTACATGAAACAATTGGGCAATGGATTCGTTTTTAGGACATCAAAATCCTTCGGGTCACCTAGCGCGGTCTATTGGTACGTTTTTTGTTGATACAAATCTAAATTATATTCAAGAGAATTCAAATCAATTACAGCGAATTCGAGTCACAAACAAATCTGACTTAAAATTTACCGAAAATTCTTCAAATTCTCGACAATCTAACGAAATTCAACTCAATTAAAGTTCGTTCATTCAAAGCAATCTTAAGTAAATTAAATAAAGAATGAGTTCAAGAGAAATCAAATTAACTCTATCGAATTTTAGTGAATTTAAGTGAATGTTTATGAAATCAATATTATTAAATTTAAAGTAAATAAATTCCACTTAATTAAAGTGAAAGCAGGAAAGCACGAAACGAGTTCTAAGTGAATTTCACCCAAAGCGTAAGCAACATTCTTGGGGATTCAATTATATATGGTAAAATGAATTGAATTTTAATTCAGTAATAATAATTAATCAATTTATAAATTAAATTAGAGCTAAAATTAAATAAATTCAATATGAATCTAAGTAACTCAATTTTTATTTTATGCAATTGTGAAAAAAGTGATATCCAAACAATTCAACTGAATTATAATGAATTAAATTGCATACAAGAGCATTTGAAGAAAACGCAATCTCAAAGTAGATTTAGGTAAATTCAAGATAATTCACACGAATCTAAATTGTATCCCAGAAAATTAAAATCACTTATAGTGAATTCGATGTAAAAAAAAGCTGCGACTAAATTCAATTTCGAGTCAAATTCAATATAAGTGAACTCAAGGAAATTACAAAAGAATCGAAGAATTGACTTGTAGTCAATCCAATTCAAGTGAAATCAAATAAATTTTGATAAAATAAACTAAGTGTAGGCGAAAGCAGATAAATTTCAATTAAATTGTACTAAATGCGAAGAAATTCTAGTGAATTCAAATAAATTTCTGGTATAAATATATATCATTATAATGATATACAATAAAGTGTAACATGGAAATTGTAATTTTTTGCGAAGATGTTTAATTACTTGTAAACTGGGATAAACGTATCCGAATAATAGCTAAAAATGGTGTGTTTTAGTCTATTTTTTAAATTACTTTTCAAGAAATCGTAGAAAATTACAAAAAAATGTACAAGAAATTACCATTTTTTCTGGCACAAATGTACAATAAATTACAATTATCACATTATTGTAATTT